>KQ061760.1:56344-128844 GCA_001008035.1 Atkinsonella texensis
CCCCCCCACCCCCCTCCATTCCCCCCCCCCCCCCCCCCCTTTTTGGTTTGCTCCCCCCCCCCCCCCCCCCCCTTCCGTAAGCTTGAAACCTCTGGTGGGCTGACAGCGATCCCTGCTTCGCCTCTGCTCTAGCTTCCAGGGAGCGGGCAGGACAGCTTTGATCTTATGGCCTTTTTCGACGATGGGGACGTACCAATGAATCTTGATGCAACGGGCTTTTCCGTGGGAGATTCGGCCATGAGCAACGGGAATGGTGACATTGCCATGAGCGACAGACCCCACGCCCAAGATCCGCCTTCGGCAGTCAGGTCGCGGGACAATTCAATAGCCACCCCTGCTGACAATGTGCCCGGTGCCGGGCCGTTGCCTCCTGGAGCCTTTGCACAGATGAGCTTGACGGGCATTGGAGGCGCCCAGAACAGTATATTGACCGATTTCACGAAACGACGGAATTGGCCTGCCAAGGTTGTCGAGGAAGTAAAAGATTTTTTACATATCCTTGACGCTAATGGGCGCATAAAATATGCATCCAGCAGCGTCCTGAGCATAACGGGCTACACATCCGAAGAGATACGGGATGTTTTCCTGAAAGATCTCATTCACGCCGACGATCAGGGTGTCTTTGTTTCCGAACTCAACGAGTCGATAGCATCGGGCAATCCACTGCGACTCTTTTACAGGTTCAAGACCAAGAATGGCACATATGCCATATTCGAGACCATCGGACATGCTCACATCGCCGCAGCCCGATTCGCACCGAATCCTAGCAATCAATCGCCATTCTGCCAGGCGGTATTCATGTTGTCACGGCCCTATCCGACGAAAAATTCCGGCTTGCTTGATTCATTCCTGGAACACAAGATGGAGAATGAGAGGCTGCGACGTCGCATTGCAGAGCTTCGAAGGGAAGAGGAAGCGGAAACAGAAGAATCAAGCCGACAATGGATGCAAAGCCAGGAGGGCCGTTCGGACCTTGCGCCGTCAGAAACCACGGGAACATCGGCGAACACTCCATTCTTCTTCCGCAGCAACAGCACGGGCGACATGCAAGACGGTTCAAACAACGCGCTGACGAGGGAGAACCTTGAAGGAGCCGTGGCCGGTCGACGGTCCGACTCGCTAGGCGACAAGATGGCACGTTATGAAGGCAACTCACACGCTGAGACAATAGAAATGTTGACGGGCTTGCGATACCTGGAAGGCGAACGAAGCAGGGGGATAACCACCGGCGGCAGCAGTCCAACTTTGATCAAGGGTGATGCTGGCATTGCCATCCCGGCAGACCGAGATTCACGAACTGGCGAGAAGAAAAAGAAACTGAAGACTGCGGAGGAATACGTGTGCACAGATTGCGGTACGGCAGATCTCTGTCCCCCCCCTCTTTCGACTTTGCTGACCTCTGCCATCTGTTCCTTTCACCTGGTCAAATCTGGTGATTGTGCTAATTGAAGGGCAGGAACACTGGACTCTCCTGAATGGCGAAAGGGACCGGGCGGGCCGAAGACTCTGTGCAACGCGTGTGGCCTGCGATGGGCCAAGAAAGAAAAGAAAAGGAGCAGTGTTTCGCAGAAAGCTCCACTGCCGGACCAGGTTATGGGCTAGACGCGTCCATGTCCACAACACCAAAAAAGGGGGTATTCCTAAGCCGGCGCTCAAAACTCGGCGAGTCTCGCACCTCCAGTTTCACGTCTGGCGTCTCGCAAGAAATGAAAATCTTTTTGTACCAGACATAAAATGTACAAGTTATCGGAAAGGTGGCACAGACAACAACTCGGCATCTAGGCAACAAGGGTATATGGCCAGTGCGGAACAACAGACGCCAGCCATCGTTGGTCGTCCTCAGCTTGCGATTTGATGGGGGAATCTGGGGTCATGATGCGATGTATAATCACTTTTTTCTTCTTCTCTTTTTTTGGAAATATTTACATGAGGAATATGAAGATACCTTGAAGGGGGCAGCATCGTCCAGACACAGCATACGGAGGGGTCTGGTTTGCACTTTTGTATTTGCGGACTATGCATCCTATGCTGGGACGCCATTTCGGTGACGGGGACATTCGGCGCTGTCAGCAGAAACTAAGAAGAAAGCCAGAAAGATGAGAGTAAAATTTACATGACGATGACTGGCTCAACTGCTCTGTCAACTGCTCTGTCAACGGGCGCCAAAGAGTTGGTTGATGCTCGAGGGATGTCATGCGAGCTCGCCTGAACAGCTAACCCCTAACCCCTAAGCACCTAATGTACTGAGGTAGGTACCTAGGTACCTGGTTGGAGGCATGTACCTACACAAGTCAATCGATTGGTTGCGCATCAAGTCCATGCTGCATAGGCGCCAAATCTCTCGCCAATTGCAACTTTGACATCATCGTCAATACCACCCTGCTCAGCTGGGCTGTGGAGCTGGCTGCGGCTTAGTTCTGGCTGTGGCGCGTCATTGCCTCGGACCAGGTGAGCGCTCACTTGCCTTTTCGGCAAAGGCAAGCCGAAAGCCATCTTGGGACGACGAGCCGACGAATAGAACTGGGAGGGGTGGGATGAAATGTCCCGAGTACCTATGTACCTGATGAGCTTAGGGCCCTCAAGTTGAGACAGAAAGATCTGGACGTCCCTCTGAACCTTGGGTGTGCTGTCTGCCTCCATCTGCCTCCGACCTCCTCCCGCAACCAGCTCTGTCGTCACTTCACGCCGCGCAAGTTCCATAACATATCCACACATCATACATCATACATCATGGACCAGATTATGAATATGGGCAAGGACATGCTCCAGCAGCAGCTGTCCGGACAGGGTCACAACCAAGGTACGTCCGTCCCCACTACCTACTTCCCACCTATCTACCTAGGGACCTGGGAGGTAGGAAGGTGTTTGGTAGGTAGTGCGGAGGAGAATGAGGGCCAATTTCTTTTTCTTCCTGCCCTTTATCTCTATCTCTATCCTTCTCTTTCTTTTTACTCCTGTTCAAGGTCAAGCTCCTTCTACAGCCGCTCCATTTCTTCACGTCCTGTTTGAAGCTACCCCGCCGTGCCTGCCACCCCACCTGGGCAGCAAGGACTGGCATGGCAACTCGCAAGCGTTGAACAAATGGAAGGAACCACCATGCTTGATGGATAGTGTGACGGCCTCTTCACGCACAAACTAACCTGTCATGAAATGCCTTCTTCGGTAACAGGTCAATCACATGGTATGTACTGCCATGCTCGACAGATCAGGTCGCTGGAATTCTCACACGTTTGATTGAGACAGACCAGGGCAACTCGGGGGGCCTGCCAAACGAGGTGCTGAAGATGGCTCAGCAACATGCGTCCGGCGCGGCTGGTAGCTCGGGCAACAGCGACTTGTTCTCCAACATCATAAATGCGGTCGGGCGGAAACAGGACAAGATCCAGAATGAGGATATTGACGAACAAGGTGCGTTTCTATGTTGTTGTTGTTGTTGTTGTTTCTGTGAAGTTCTCAATCTTGGTTCGCCTGGGCTTCAAGGCCGAAACGACGGAGGAAAGGAGGTGCATTGTGTTTCTTGTCACCTGTTTTGCTGACTCTTTCTTGCCGCATCAGATGCCGTCAAGCAACACCAGCATGCGTACCAAAACGACGGCCACGGCGACTCCAGCTCGCTTGGCACGGCAGCCGCGATGCAGGCTCTGAAGAAGTTCACGCAGTCTAATAACAGTGCTAGTTCCGCGGCTGGCCAGTCTGCGTTTTTGGGCATGGCCATGTCCGAGGCGAGCAAGGTGAGTGCCTCATTTTTAGTGCGCACGTGTGTCTTGGACCCCTGCTGTCTGTTTCGGGAAGATGACTCTGCTGACTTGTTATCGTTCCACTTATCATATTAGCTTTTTGATGACAAGTCCGCGCAGGGCAAGGTCACGGATGGCGCTAGCAAGGAGAATGTCGTGCAGCATGCTGCTGAAATGGCCATGAAGATGTACTTCAAGAGCCAGGCTACTTCGCAGGGGGGTCTGGTCGGGATGGCTGCCAAGTTTCTGAACTAGAACATGCGTAGTACTCCAGTCACAAGCACCCACGAAGTGAAGCAGGTATTCTTTCTTGAGCCGTGACGCAGAAAAGTTGAGGGAAATAGTTACAGGCAAAGAACTCATCTATTCCGCATCGTTATGGTGTTCCAAGGGTCATGCTGCATCCTGCCAGGAACAACGGACAGGTCGATCACGACTAACCTCAAATGCGTCTGCTCCACATATAACCCTTTCTTTCTGCAGGGAGTTTACCATGAACCTCACTCGACATATACACTCACATCAGTCATTATCACATGTAGTGTCATCCTCGCTCTACTACGTAACCCAGATGCTGAATCCCGCCATCGCCGCAACCACTCACGCTGGTCCGCAGCCCTCTTCCTCATGCTCGCAAATCTATTGTTCAACCAGGAAGTAAAGCCAGCTGATTTGGCAACCCGAAAATCTACTTGAAATGCTCAATAATGTATCCCCAGACGTGAAGATGAGATGCACGCCCATCTGGGGCTCCAGCCTGGCTTTGCTCATAGCTCTCGCATCTAGAAGAGGGGGCTGGCACTCTGGCTCAATGAGTGCTATGCGCGACTGCTGATGTTTCTGAGCTTGAGTCGGAGATAGCGGTTCTGCGCTGGCGGGGTGGTTTGTGGTGTACTTGATGAGAGGGGATCTGACCATGAACATGGACGAGTCGTGAGTATCGCTTGGGGTCATTGCCTGCCCTCCTTCTTGATGGTGAGGGCGTGCTGCCAAGCATTCACTCAGACTTGGTGCTTGAGCTTGTGCCGATGACAAGGCATATTTGTGGCAATTAGGTTGTGGTTCAATGTATCGAGGCCACTCATTCAACATGGCATTGATCCCAAGACGTTTGACAAACTAACCGGGACATGGCGGCCGCTCACACCACAAACAACAGAGGTGCAATGTCTCTTTGAATTTATCGACGGCGTGGATGCCTCTATGACACATCCCTGTTGGAGTCCACCACTTTGCCCCAGCTTCATTGTACATCATATCCTCCTCCTCCTCGTACTGCCACTAATATTACATGTCTAGGCCTCGCCTCTCACCAAAGCCATCACATCCAACCAGGCATCTGGCCTCCTTCGGCCCCCCTCGTACTTGGTACGCAGGTACTCCTCCGCCTCTCCCGCGAACTGCAAAAGCTGCTCCTCGCTGCCCCATTCCCCCGTGGCCAACAGCCCAATGGGGACTTTGCCTTCTCCCCGTACAGGCGCAGCGTAGCCGACGGGCACCGACACAGAGGGCGTACCAGTCAAGTTGGCGAGGAAGATGTACATCATGCTTCTAAACGTGGTGCTTGCATCGTTTAAGCCATGCGACTCGTCGCCGGGCGTCTTGGGCCACCCAGCCAGAGGCGTGGTCGGCGTCATGATGAGAAGACCGGGGTGCTTCTTGAACAGGAAGGCCAAGTGGCGCATGAGGAGGGTGCGCATCGAGTTGAACTTGAGGAAGTCTGCTGCGGCAGTCTGGGTGCCGATGGACATGAGCAGCCTGTTGGCAGGGCCGACGAGAGAGAGCCAGTCTGCTGGGTTCGCGGTTCTCCGACGAGCCCCCTCCGCCATCTCGGTAATGCAGATGCCACCGTGGGACAGCTGCGCCTCGGCGAGATGGGGGAGGGATATATCGACGAGCTCGTAGCCGCGCTCCTTGGCGAAGTAGTCGACGGCCTTGTTGCAGTGCTCGGCAACCTGGGGATCAGCCGCATCCCACCAGTCACGATAGACGCCCATGATCTTCTTGGCGGATGGCTGGGGAGGCAGCGAGCGCCCAAAGACTCCCTGGACGCCGTCTTCGGGGTCAGCCTGGGACATGACGCGGTAGGCAATGGTCAAGTCGGCGACATTGGCGGCGATGGGCCCCGTGACGCACATGGTGCTGGCCATGTAGCCGGTACGATGGTGGGAGGTCTTGAGGCCGTACATGCCGTTGAAAGAGGCCGGGATGCGAATGCTGCCGCCGGCATCGGTGGCAACTGCGGTGGGCACGATTCCGGAACACACGGCGGATGCAGGGCCTGAAGACGATCCGCCGGGGTAGTACTCATTGTTCAGGTGATTCGTAGGCGAGCCTTGCGCGATCTAGGAGAGAAGCCGGTTTTGTTAGCATGACACAGAGGTCGGGGTGGCTTTGGTCGAGTCATGACAGACATTCAAACCACAAGTATCTGACCCCAGACGACATGTTAGAAAACCATCTCTCTCTCTCTCTCTCTCTCTCTCTCTGTGAACGACAGTTCGGAATAGAGCGGACTTACCAGAACCAAGTTCGTGCATCCTGTTCTTGCCCAGGACGATTGCGCCTGCCTCTTGGAGCTTCTGCACACACCACGCAGACTTCTCCTGCCTCCTGAAGGAGGGCGACTCAGCATTGTACTTCATGCCGATGTGGTCCCTGTAGCCCTTGGTGCTGACATCGTCTTTGACGCCAATAGGCACCCCGTCGAGGACGCCCAATGGCTTCCCGGCAGCCCATCGAGCAGCAGACTCCGCCGCAGCCTCCAAGACTAGCTCGTCGTTTCCGTGATTGTCAGCCCAGGCATCCTCATACCTGGTCTTCTCGTCCCTTCCAGGCTTGGTGAGGGGGAGCAGAGCCTTGACCACGTCTAGAGGCGTTGCTTTGCCGGACTTGTACAGCTCATGGTAGTCGTTTATGGAATAGTACTTGACCTTGGGGTCGTCGACCTGCGCGCCAGCCAGGAGCGCGGGCTTGAGTTCTAACATGGGACCAGTCTCGCCCAGGGGAGTAACGCATGGCTGAGCTAGCTTGTCAGATGAAATCGATTGAACCAAGGGGCGGCAGGGAAGAAACGGGCGGTGACGAGCAAGATACGAGGTGCATTGCTCAAGAACCAGACAGCTTCACTGACATCAAACGTGGGCGGGACCTTGTCAAGGACGGGCAGGTCCTTGATGCGCCCGAACCCAGCATTGCTCCAGAGGAATTTCTGCAGAAACCCAGAGCGCGAGACTCTTTTTTTTTTTTTTTTCGTCCGGCGGCCGCATATGTCAGTGTCTCATGCCTCCGTTTCGTAGTTTCAATGTTGTCCCCCCTCCCCCCAAAGAGATGGGATTGCAAGCAAAACTTACATAGCACTGGCGGCAACCAGCGCGTAGCCACGCAGGACGGGATTGCGCGCAGGAGGAGGCGCATATTTGGTCTCTGGGCCCTCGGCGGGCTTGGGGTAATTGGCAAATGCCGGTGTTGATTCCATGGCTATTTTGGGGATTCTTGCCTCGTCAACAGGCTGTTCGGGGGCTGGTCGAAGGCAGACGGAGAGGGCGATAGCGTGCTTCCACGTCAATGATGGCGTGTGAGAGCTTTTTATTGTCGCAGTAAACGGGATGGCTTGCCCATGCCGGTCGGAAAGCTCGGGAGGCCTCATATGATTGTAGGATGTGGTGGCGCCGACTTACTGTAGCAAAGGGACGGAGAGCTTGGTAGGCCAATGGGGAAAAGCTGGTGGAGCAGTGTCACAGATTAATTCCTACAGAGGATCAATTGATAAATTAAGGATCGAGGCAATTGCTCACCCGCCCGGGCAACCAGGATACCTCCTCAAATGGCAGCAATTCCCCTCGTCTTCTCTGGTTCGAGGCACTCTTGGCTAGGAGGGCAGGCTATGAAAACCAGCCGAGCAGCAGTGAGTGGTATTGATATCAACAGATGCGACTGACGAGAATGCTGGCTTGGCTTGTCGGCTCAATTCCAGGCAAGCATGCATCGGACCTGGGCGCAACTATTAAAGACGTCGTTGCCGTGCGAGGTGAAGTATGCAGCTCTTATTGTAGGACCACGCGGTCAATGTCATCCATGTTGAATGGGCAACATCATCTGTGGTATTCATGCTTGCAAGTCGGTGAGAGTGTGGATGAAGCGTAGACTTCTCTGCTAATTCGCTTCCGTTGATAGATGGTTATGTTAGCTGAAAAACTCGCCCAAAGCATGGCTTCAAAAGCAAGGCATCGCCGTCTCCAATTGCCAAGGCCAAGGGGCAACGCTGCAAAAGAAACCATATGATTGACAGTCGTTGCTTACGTCTCTGACACAGTAGGGTTTGTGATTCCTATGGCATATTGAAGCAGTCTTTGGGTAATTCTAGTCCGAAACTTTGAGGTGCACGAGATTTGGGAAGTAATTGGACTTGTTTGCTGCATAACGTGCAAGGGCATGGAGTGATGAGGCCGACGGTGTATCAAGTCGAAGTTCTTGCACAATGCCTTGCAGGTCGTTGCCAGAACCTAGGAGCAGAAGTTGCCGCTCCAAGTTATGATTACGCCGTCATTGATCGCCGGAATATGTGTTTGTCGGGCAGGGTGACAATTTCTAGTACTTCGCATGGCACTTCTCCATGTCGAAGGAATCGGAGGCGGCAAGATGCGCTCTGTATTACATAGAGGTGAGACCCTGGATGAGGAACTGGATTATCTCCCCAGCAAATGCGTAAGTATAAGGATGCACCTAGTCTCTACCACGTCGCGATACTTATCCAGTCATGTGCTTTGTCTTTGTCCCGAGGTGTAAAGTCCATTGACCAACCCTTCTCCTCCCTCCCAGGTGGCAAGTTTTTCCAAGGCCTATATCGTATTGCGCACATGCTGGCAGCCCGAGACTCCAGCACCAGTTGACTTCCATTGCAGTAAACCCGCAGGGGCCTGGCCAGGCAAAGGGTCCTCGAGGAAGCCAAGTGCGGAGCCAAGTTCCACAAGGTACGTAACATAGGACTGGTGCAGCAGTTGGCAGATTCGGCCCCTGCCAGCCAAGCACAGGCACGAACCGTGTCAGCCCAGTACTGGCGCATGAAGTAATTTTCAAATGGTGTGTGCATGTGGTCATGTGGTGTGCATGTGCCCAGATTGTTCCTTCCCTGGCTTTCTGACCGGACCCACTCCATGTGACGTCCCTGCCTACCTCCTAAAGGTTGTTGACAGATTAATCACACCGCTGTTATTAGGGGCGCGACAGGCGCGACGACCCGACTATTTTATCGACCGCGTAGCGGGTAGGTACCCAGGCACTTAAGCATGTCCATACCTGCCACAGACTGTTACATACGTGAAGCTTCCGTCCTTTTGCCGTGGGCCACGGCGCCCATTGGTGACAGAGTTTTCGCCAGCAGCGTCCTGCCTGCATGCTTGGCTGATTAAGTGCAGGCGCAGCCCGTACCAGCCTTGCAAGGTTGAGGAGGCAACTGCAAAGGAATAATAATACGTCAGTGTTACTGTGCATTGCTGTGCTGTTCTCGGACCAACTTCCAGGCTGTGCACCCGACTTCACTTCCAAGTGCTCCACTCGACATCGCTCCAGTCTCCTCACTGCCCACTCGCTGGAACCAATGGCGCATCTCCTAACTTACCCACCCACCGCCCCATATTAAGTAACCATAGTACGGAGTAATACCAACACCCTAAAACCTCAAACAACTTCATCCCTACATACTTGGTACAGCCCCTACGATTCACTACTCTTTCTATCCTCGTCCTCAACTCCAGTCTTTCGTTAATAACAACTGCCATTTCTTTTCGCCTCTGTGATGGGCTGAACTTCGGCTCGTGCGCTCAGGAATCTCGCCATTGCCTTACTACGTCCCCCAACCATTCGGGTTTTGTCGATCCTCGCAGATTTTCAACACGCGCCAACTTCGTCCACCTCAAGACCCTTCTTGTCGACGCTACTGTGCAACAAAGGTCCATCGAAGTGTCCGCGCGATTGTGGCTCTCGAACTCAACGACAGATTCTCGTGAATATCGGCAGACTCATCCGCTAGACTCCCGGCTGGAGTCTTTCCCGCTACCCATCGTGGCTCGACTGGAATCTCGCAAGTCCCTGCTGGGGGCTGACCCAGGCTTCTCTCAGGAGACGCACCAACATAACCTGCATTACGGCCAATCATCCTCGCGCCGCGGACTGAGCAGCGACTATGGGCAAGCCTATCCGCAGCCTGCTTATCCCTCGCCTGAATACACTCAACCTACCTACACCCAGCCGACATATGCCGAAAACGCAAACTTGAACAATTTCGACCAAGCCTATGCAGGGCGCCAAGTAATGGCCTCCTCTGCTCCTGCCATGAGTATACGTCGTGATCCATGGCGTTTTCTCAAGACCAAATGGTCAGCAGCCTTCATGGGTGTTACAGCACTGCAGGCCATCATCTGTCTGGCTTTCGAATCATACGTTTTCGCCAAGTTCCAGACCAGCCTTGGCACCCATGTGGATGTTCCTCATGTTCAATCCCAGTACAAGACGATTCCAACCTTCTTGACCCTGTTCATCTTCGGCTTCTTGTACGAACTCATCATTGTTTGGGATGCCCTGCGTATGAAGAACACCATCCAAGTCATCGGAGTTTGCATAGCCAATCTTGCTCTCTTGGTCTACACGGCCATTCAAATCGACCAAATCTCTGGTGCCATGGATCTCTTGGTTAAGTACAAAGCGCTGAAGTCTGGTGCCACGTATGCGTCAATATGGTCAGATGTCAGAGCATTTCTTATTGCCATTCCTGCCATAATTGCCCTTGCAACCCTTCTCATGGTATTCATTTCATGGAAGCTGTATCAAGAATTTGCTTGGGATATCTTAAAGAATATCGGCGCAGACTATCGTATGAAGAAGCGTTTCCTTCACTATCAGGTATGCCTCAACTATTGCCAAATTTCTTTTCCCTACTCATCGTTTCATGGACATGTCAATTAACCCGAGCTCCCTAGATTTTCTTTGCACTCCTGAAGTTTGATTTCTTCTTTTTCCTCGGCTTTATCATCCAATTCGTCGTTGTAGTCGCCGAGAAAACTGACCCCGAGTTTGCCTTGACTATCGCGACGATTCCAATTACGATTGTCATCCTACTTGCTGCTGCCTTTTTCACACAACGAGAGCACAAGCCTGGAATGATTTGCATAATCACCCTGCTCCATGGTGGATTGAGCTATTTCATCTTTAAGTTGGTGCGAATCTACCAACCGAGCCACGCATCGTCGTATTATGCTGTCCGCAAGTCCCTATCTGCCTTTGCCGTTATCACCATCATGTTGATCATCCTCACCATTGTCAACGCATTCATCTGCATGCGCAACTTCAATAAAGGTCTCAAACCCCATCTCTTAGCTTTGCGCAAAGCCGAGGAAAAGCCAGACGCCATGTCCATCAGTCTTCACGACGTCAAGCCGCAAATGCCCAGTCGCATGACCATTGACTAAGCTGCACTGATAAAGCCCTCAGTTGCTGGGACGAATGTTCCTGACATGCACAAATGATGAAAAAGAAATTAAAGAGGCGGCACAAAAATCCTTGTTCCGGAAAACCTTTGCAAGCCTGCTTGCCGGTCTGTACAAAGATACGAACTTATGAAAATTATATCAACATATTCCCCCCCCCCCCCGCCCTTGGTGTTTGCTTGGTCGCGAGGCTGGCTCCACGGTCATAGCAGCCAAGGGCCAATGCAAGCATGGTTTTTAACGGAGCGTCAGACGATGGGATGGCAAGGAGGGAACGAGATACTTGCATATGGGTTATCGCAACAGTTCAATTGCTCTTGCGAGCACTTTCCCCCGTCGGATTGGCTCTCCTTGTGGTCGGTCACTGGCTCTCCTTTGGGAAATCTCAAGGACAAAGCGATGACTTTTCGTGTGTCAACCGGGGTGGCGGGCGCCTGCTCAGTGCCAACAATGGCTCTGGGAAGCTGCTGCAACCAAAGGATGCGTGCCATGGTGCTTACCACCAAAGGAAGAAAAGGCTTAAGCATAGTTGGCGGTTTTTTTATTTAGCCTGCTGGTGGATTGGATAAAGTGGGATTTACAACAGGTAGGGCTGCGCGCCTGAACGAACCAAACATTTTCGATGGTCTTTCATTTACCACCACTTCGTCCCATTACCACAGTAGAAGATATTCCTCAATTCAAGATATTTTCCCTTGTCCTCAAGCTTGTGGCATGCTAGGCCAGGACAGCGACAAATTGGACTATGAAAAATGACTATTTGATCTGCTGTAGTACGAAAGAGAATTCCAAGTCAAGAAGGTTGGGGGGAATGAAACCAACGCCAGACACAATAACATGAATGCGAAACGTGGCCGAGTAGCCAAGTGGGCACTGGAGACATGAGAAGAAGAAAAATGAGCCAAACAATCAACACATAAGTTTCCGCTAAAAGCTACTGCTCCATCCGCTAGAGATCACAAAGGGAAGGAAAAGGAGGGGGAAAAGATGTAAAACGCCCGTTCCAGGTCCAAAAGTCTGCTTGGCTGAGAACCCCCAGATATAACAAAAACCGATTCCTCGCTCGAAATGCTCCTATCGAGCCGTACTCTGACTAGGCTTACAGGGTGATGATGATGGCATCTTGCACGTGGCCCTCTGTCGGGCAGTAGGGACATTTATATCGCGAAGCCTTGGTGGCGATATTGAGCAGACTGTCTCGGCAAAGGACGTGCCCGCAGGGCAGCATCATGGGCGGATTCTGTTCTGTAGTCTGCTCTTTGCTGACGGGACAGACGAAGATGGGATGGAAGATCATGGACGGGGGCAAGGGCGTCTCGAAGGCGAGCTCGTTCTGGGTCGTCCACTCCGTCTTCTTCTCCTTCATGTAGGTTGTGTACTTGATGAGGCGGGGGAGGGCGATGGAGCCGGCTGTGACGGCCATGTAGAGGGGTGACTCGGCGGATAGGCCGAGCAGGGAGCAGAACTCGCGGGTGAAGGATGAGGCGACGTCCTCGAAGGCGGAGTCGATCTCGAAGATGTGGTGGTATGGGGACTGTTCGAGGTTGGAGGCGTAGACCATGGCGCAGCAGAGCTGCTGGATTTCCTTGATGTGGCGGGGTTGGAAGCGCGCAAAGTGCTGCCGGGCGTAGGACAGGGCACCCATCTTGCCGTTGTTCTGGTCATCCGGGAGGCCGTTGATGGAGGGGCCCTTGAAGAGCCACACGAATTGAAGCTTGCTAAGTTCGAATTCGAGGTTGCTACCCTTGGCCTCGAGCTTGAGGTTGTTGAAACGGGCCCATTTTATCGCGGGGACGAGATTGCGCTGCTTGAGCTGGCCGAGGATGCGGTACATTTCTGAGAATTTATCTTGCAAGTCTTCCGAGTGTAGTCCCTGCATGTCCTCGTCGCCGCGTTCTGCCAGTTCTCCTCCTTCGTCTTCCTCGTCGTCATCCCTGTTCATATTGTCGTCGCCGTCCGGGTCGAGTCTGGAGGTGGTCTGGTGGCGGATTGATGACACCGCTTGCTTCTGCTCGCGATGTTCTTGCTCCTCGCGGAGGAACGTAGACGCTACGGAGAATTTTCCTTCCCGGAGGAGATGCATGGCGATCGCACGATTGATCAACGCGGGGTGATCAACCATGGCATCGGCCTCCATGGGTAGCTCTCGGTGGGGGAGCGCCTGAATGAGAGATGGGACTGTGAGCAATTGTATCATGTTGTCGAAACCTATAGCTGTTGGGACAAGTGCCTTTGGGATGAGGCTTTTCACTGTGCAGTAGAGAGGGATCAGGCTGGTCACTCACTCTATCTAGTGCCTTGCCAAAGTTCCTCTGGGCTTTTGTCACATTCTTCAGATCGCCCGTCATAGCTTCCAAGCGGGCTTTGACAGGATTCTGCAATGTAGTCATTGCCATGCTGATCTTATGGGCATCACCATCTAGAATTCCGAAATGTCAGCCAATGGTTTGAGGGTCTTGTGCACCGTGAGTTTTGTGATAGTCGGGCAGACGGGCTTCGAAGAAGGGGAGGGACAAGCTCGCGTACCACCAGCAACTTGTTCCCGTGCGGCCGTAAGCAAATCAAGGATCAAGTCGACATCCTTGATGGCCGCATTCAGATTCGACTTTCGCATACGGGCCACCTCCGCCAGCAGTGGCCCGAATGGCGATGCAGGCAGGTCATCCTCCGTCCCAGCCATGGGAAAGGGTATCTGTAGGACTCGGGGCAAGGACAAGCCAAGGCGGCGATGTCCTTGCAAAAGGGGAACGGAAGGGTTTTGGCGAAGCCTGATGCCAGGCTCGGTGTCGTCGTTGCACAGAGAATGGTTACTTCGGCTCGGTGGTTGAGAATTGCTCCGCACAGGATGGGGAGACGAGTGGTTGTTGTCCTAGAGTGGGATGAGTTGTTGTCGTCGTCGTCCATCTACACCACCAGTGACCACCACCGGTTCGGGAGCAGATCGCTCAGCGGGTGGTACTTATCGATAGAAGCCGGTTGAGGGCGGCTTGGGCAGAGACGATGAGCTGCACGGCCAGCTGAGAGGGAAGACTGGAGACTTGTGGGACGAGAAGGCATGGCATGTTGGAAGGAGAAGATTTCGGGGGGTTTTTTTTATAGAAGTATCCTGGTGATTAGCAAGTTATGCTCAAGACAATTTTGGGTGAATCATTCGAGCAAGGCAGGCAGCATCACTCTGACGGACAGACCACCTCAGACCCCTCCTAACCGACACCATGTTGTATAGATACATTTAATCGACGAAAAAAAAAAAAAAAAAGAAAGAAAGAAAGAAAGAGATGTGCTTCTTGCGTAAAAGATGAGATCGCAAAGTCTGTCCTGTGCGCTGAGAATCCCAAGCACTCACTCGGCAGTGCCAGGATGCGCATCTCAAATTTCCAGTCACGGAACTCGTGTCCAAACTGCTTTCGTGTCGACGAGGCCCACTAATAATGCGTGCCCGCCGTATCTGTTCTCGCATCAGGTGTCGACTGGCACAGCTCTCCAACTCGTTCACTATTTCTAGGCTTTGCATCACATGCCACACAACACCAAGCCGTGCTAGTGTTGAGCTTCGTTACGTCTATGTGCCGAGCTCGTCAGATGTCGATACTCTGAGTGCCGCATGGAGGCCACGCCCAGGCGGCCTACCTCGGAGCTCTCAAGGCTGGATGACATCACCCGTAGGCTTCGTGCCACCCTTGCCCCTAGACGGAGGGCAGTACCATCGAGACAATGATCTTGCTTCTCCTCCTGGCAGGCACGCCCCCGTCCAAACCCCCCAAGATGCAGTCATGGACAACCTCAATGTCCAGAACCCAGCTCGGGCGCGAGACGGTTCGAACATCACTTTGACTGGCCCCCAGTCTCCTCAGCGGTACCTGGCCTTGCCGGATCCTCTCACTTTCCGGTACTGTCTGCCAGCTATGTCGTTTGCCCTTACACTATGTATGTGACATGATGTTGACATTACAGTCCTTTGCAGATTCCTCCAAGAAGATTCTTGCGTGACCGTTGTCGATCGACGTTCCGTGTTGAGAGGGTACGAGCTCTACATAGTTGAGCAATGGACTTGCTCGCGGCAGTCACCCATTATAGTTGTCACGACTCATACTGGAGATGAGAAGCATTCCATAGTGGTTGGAGTCATATCCATTCCCGAGAACCAAGCTCAATGGTCCGCGAGGCTTCGCTTGTATTTCAACACTGCCAGTCAGCACAATGCCCGGCCGAAACACACGGATCTCGGGGAGCTGATGATCACCAACTTGAGTAGTTTTCCATCTGCCCTCACTGTCATTCCGGTTCCCGATGGAGACGTGCGTAAACACAGACAGCTATTTATTGTCAATGAAGACCTGAAACGACTCGGCTGCTCCGGTCGGTCCGGTCTAGCACTCACAGACCCCACCGAAGCAACTCGAGCCAAGTTTCGCCAGCTTTACAAGACCAGCGAACGCATTCCCATTCATCAGTCAATCGTCGAGCTTATCAAATTATGTCAAATTGCCCTGTACATGTTCGAGAAACTTGACTACCAGTACATTGATGGTCTGTTGTGTGATGTCACTGAGAAAGCAATAAGCAACTGGTGGGCAGAGGTTGGTGCTGAGCACTACAATTTCGAGCCGACGGACGGAATTTTGGGACCATCCACTGTATCTGCGCTGCTGGGTATGTTAATGGGAGCACGAAATCGGTTGCACTGGTTTGGTGCCCCCGTGTCCAAGGATGTCTTTGAGATCGAGGCCACGAAGCGCGGTGTGGCATACTTCCAAAAACAACAAAAGTTGGAAAAGACGAGACGTCTTGACCGACAGACTGTATTTCGCCTGCACACTGCCACAGCCAAGGGAGCTGCGGGGGAAGGATGGGGTGTGCAAAAAGCTGTTAAATCTACAGTGACGGAAATCGGCGGCAAGAGGGGAGAGATCGTCATGGATATGGTTTCTGGCAGAGACAAGGGCGGTCTTGCGGATATAGAGACCCTAGACATTGACAGATTTGTCAGTCTGGCTTACGGTGATCGCCCACGATGGCTTTGGCACGGCAAACCTCGGAGAACCGGAAATGATGAGTTTGGCGGCACTCAGGACCTGGGAAGCGGATTGCTTAGTCGAAACGAAGCGCCAAACCTTTCTGCGAGACGCACGCACCCCTTGCTGTCTGACGAGGAGCCGGATACACGAGGACGAGAGGATGCACCTGCTGGGCCATATTCTGAGCTTACCGCCGGTTCGGCCAACAACGTTGTGGACGCCTCTGGCGAACGAGACGCTCTACGCAGGGGAGTCTTCAAAAGCGTTACAGACAAAATGAGCGATGCTCGCTCTGGTTTTGGTCGCATCAAGGACGCAGTAGGCGGTAATCGCCGAGGGCAAATGAGCAAGCTTTCGATATCTGTCAAGGACGAGGTTTCTGATGTCGATAATAGTAGTGGCGCCATTTCATCCACGGCATACAACGCGGCTACGGTGTCGAGTCCTGCTGTGGTCGGACGCGCTTTTACATGGAAGAACAAACCAGAGGAGTATCTTGCCGCAATAAGACGCGGCGAAGATGTCCTTCCTAGCCAAAATGACGAGGCACAGCATGAGCCCAAGCCTGATGAGAAATCTGGGGATGAGCTATTGGGTACCATTGAAGCTAAGCGCAACAGCATGAGTCGCATTGGTTCCGAAATTCGCAAAGCCATCAGTCACAAAGGATCATCTACTGGGCCATCTGTCCCTGAGGATGCTGATTTACGGGGCCCATTACTCGAGAAGGAACAAATGTCGGGGAGCAAGGCTATCATCATTGCGAGACGACGCAGCTGCGGAACGGCGGATGTTGGTCTTGTACGAGTTACAAACGAGACTCGTTGGCCGCGCCGAATGTCGTTTGGAGATGCAGAAGAGGCCATCTTCACTTGGGAAGAGGTCATTGATATCACGGAAACGGCAGACTATGCCGCGTGCATAGAGGCCCACGCAGGGGCAGCAAGCCACCTAGACCATCAGATTGAAGAGATCGTCAACACTATAGGACCGTGGGCCGAAGACAAAGTCAAAGCTGTAGAATCCCTCAATGATCGGTATGATCGGGACAGAGCCGAGTTGCATGGCCTACATCATCAACTCAACGAAACTTATCAGCGAGTGAGGTACAACTCGGATGAGCTTCTCAGCGAGCAACGGGAGAACCTGACGGAGAGCGTCAATGAGATCGAAGTCCTCGTTGCGCGGCTAGACTACGAGATCAACGGCCTCGTTCAAAAAGTTCACGACCTTGAATATGGCATTCAGGGCTTCGAGAGGCAGGTGGATGATGTGGAGAGTAGAGCAGCAGAGCTGAAGGTGACACTGGAAACTGAGAGCTGGGCACATTGGCTGGTTCGAACATTGACGGGTGTGGGAACCGGGCCCAACATTACACGCGAGACATGATATTTCCCTGTATGTTGCTGTCTTTCCGATGGAAGTATTCCCTTGCGTCTAGCGTTGCATTTCCAGCATTATCAAATTACCTGAGCGTCAGCGGACCTTGGGCCTTTCCACTTTCCTTCATCTTTTCCCCTGTTATCTCAAAGCATATCGGGCAAAGCGGCGTTGGTTTCTTCATTCCCACCACAAGACCATATACCTACCATATAGCTGTGCATATCAATTCATTAGACAGGCGTGGCAGAGAAGTTCATCTCAAATCCTGATAGTATAGATGTATCTCATGAAATATTACAATCGCCATCCCAATTCGTGCCTCTCCAAGCTCGCAAAGTAAACACCCTGCAAAACACCGTCCATATCGTACAAGGGGGGCTGCGTCGACAACAGCTCAACATCAAGCCCTAGATGCCGCTCCCCCGGATCTATAACAAGCCATCGCCACCAGGGGGTCCTCCGCCCAAAGCCTGCCCCTGCTGCTGCATAATCTCACTGACCTTCATCGAGGTATCGAGGAACTTGGCGGTGCACCGGTCCAAGCACACCGACTCGCCCTTGTTGAGCTCGCCCTCGCGGTAGTCCGTAGGGATGCACTTCTTCTGGCACGTCTTCTGCAGCCTGGGAAGCGTCCTTAGCTTTTCCTGCCTCTCCACCGGGGGAAGGGGGGCAATCTCACCGGTTGTAAGTGTCGGCCATCATGCGCATTTCGCCCTCTACTGCGGCGATTTTCTGCTCAGAGGTGGGCTGTGGGCGTCCGAGGCCGAAGAAGGACATGGTTGGCTGATTGGCGCGGGTTCTGCGTTTGGAAATGCGTGGTTTTTTGGGGGGTGGGCGATTTTGATGGATGGGATCAAGGGAGGTTGCGTGGATGAAATTTCCTGGGAGTGCTTACGTTATGGGTCTTATCGATAGGGGTGTGCTCTTGATGGCCGACAAGGGTTGGAGGATGTTGTCTGGTGGTCCTTCTGAGAGCTATTTTGGTCTACTAGTTTATGGGGGATCGGAATGTATCGGTCAGGGGTGGTTGGAAATAGAGTTGTTTTACAGTCATTGCCGATACTGCTTTGGGTGTTGGTAGAACCTCGGTCATGTGTGGCCCGTCGGTATGGGAAGTGGAAGCTATAACTATTTGGACGAACATACGGAGTACACTACCCGGCACTTCAAAAACACGTCGCTCCACCAACAATCAACGATCAAATGTCACATTCTTGGTCATCGTCCACTCCTCCAGCCCCAATGTGGCATTGAACCGGCCATAACCGCTGGCTTTAACGCCTCCATTTGGCAGGGCGCTCTCATCGTGCACCGACATGCTGTTGATGTGGACTGCGCCGGTCTCTATCTCTCCTGCGAAACGCAAACCTCTTCGTAAATCCTGCGTGAAAACAGCAGATGACAGGCCATACTCGGTGTCGTTGGCAATGCGGATGGCCTCCTCCTCGGACTCGATGTAAACGATAGAGACGGTCGGTCCAAACGATTCGGCATAGTAAATATCCATATCGCTTGTGACATTATCTACGACAATGGGACGCAATCTCGTGTCGCTGCTTTCCTGCGCATTCGCGTCTCCATGTAAGATGGTGGCACCACGCTCTGTGGCATTCGCGATGAGCTGTTTGTTCCTATGAGCGGCGCCACTGTTGATAAGAACTGGAGCTGCGCCGCTGGAATGGAAGATGTTGGCGACTGCGGCGGCAAACTTCTGTCTGAAACCATCTTTGACGGCCTTGTGGACGAGGATCTTCTCCGTAGACATGCAAATCTGGCCGCTGTGGACGAAGGAGCCTAGAGCGCAATGGTGAGCGGCAAGGTCCAGGTTGGCGTCTTCCCAGACGATGGCAGGGGCCTTTCCGCCGAGTTCTAGCACAATGGGCTTGAGGTGCTCTCCTGCCTGCTTGGCAATGATTCGTCCGACGTTGGTGCTGCCTGTGAAGTTGATCTTCCGGATATGAGGGTTGGCGATGAGTGACGATGTTACAGCAGCGGCGTCGGATGGCTCGTGTACAAGCATGTTCAGGACACCCTTGGGGAGCCCAGCCTCGTGAAAGACATCCACGAGTGCACAAAATGTCTTGGGGGAGATTTCGGATGCCTTGAGAACAACTGTGTTTCCAGCAGCAATGGGGAACGCAACCGCTCTGGTACCGAGGATGTACGGCGCATTCCTGTCAAACTTGTCAGAAGAAGATGCAGAAGACATGCTTGGGACAGGAGAACGGTCATCTCATACCATGGGGCGATCGATAGCACGACACCAAATGGCTCTCGCAGTACTATAGCGGCCCGGCCAGGATCCGAGGTGGCAGGGAATGAGCCTGACAGTGCTGCAACGCGACCAGCAACGTCTTTCAATAGTCCAATGGCGTTATTGATGTTGAACTCGGCCCAGTCCCGAGTGGCTCCGGTTTCGTCCACCATGTACTTGCTGAACTCCTCACGGCGATTGGACATGATATCGGACGCTTTGAGGAGGATATCCTGGCGTTCCTCGGGTGTGGTTTTGCGCCATGTCTTGAGGGCTGCAGCCGCAGCATCGACAGCCTTGTTTGCATCAGCTATAGATGCACCAGCGCAGTGGTAGACAGTCTGTCCCGTGGCCGGAGATTTGATGTCGAAGGTCTTCTCTGCAGCTTGCTGCTTGCCATCAATGACGAGAGGTACCGTAGTGGTCGCAGTCATGTTGCCTGTCTTTTCAGAATATTGTCGCAGTGTTGATGCTGAGTATCCCCAGGCACACAGCTAAGCTCAGGTTCAGCGTAGCTCAAGTGTGCAGGTGGTAGCCAAGCTGCTTGGGTCGGGTGACAAAGAAGGTCTAGATATGGCATGATGAGGAGAATTTATGGCTAAATCCAGTCTTCAGGAGTGTGACGGACATGCCTCCTGTAACACTGGGATCACCACTTCTCCAGTATTTCTTCTTTAACTAGCAAACCCTTAGGATCCAAGGTGTGTTCTTGGCAATGATAGGAAGGTCTAGATGCAGGAGCCGGGGTTATGCCCCGCTTATGCCAAGCATTTAGTTCGAAACCAGATTCGAGCACCTTTGATGTGCACAGGCAGATGGAGATCGAAGGCCGCGAACTGATGGCGAAGATGTGTATAGCGTTCGAAGCCTGCCTTTCCGCTTTACACAATATTCTGGCACCAATGCATGGGTCTTCAGATCCTGCGGATGTTATGGTCCATAGTTAATCAAATGATGCTTTTGATTTACTTACTCATCATGCTCTGAGGGGTAATCGGGAAACGTATGACCGGGCTTGCCGGGGTAGCAAAACATTATTAGATTGGTGACAGACAATTACCGAATTCCCAGGCACACCTCGCGTAACAACTTCCGGCGATGCTATATATCATGCCCTTTACTCCGTACCTAGAAAGACATCGACATCTACGAAAGGTTGCGCCACATGCGTAGTGTTGATGCGTTTCGTCTCTTCGGTAGTTGGTCAGCATAGGAGTGTGAGCAACAGTGGATGCAACGTACCGACTTGAGGTTGGTGAGCAGGCAAAGAATACTGGACATCTGCCTTGACCTTTGAGGACGCTACATATGTCGATGCTACATTTGTCGATGCTACATTTGTCGATGCCGCATATGTCGATGCCGCTAGTGCTGGTTTGAGACATCGCTTCTGTGGCCTGCGAGGCAACTGCTTGGGTTCAGTCATTCTGGATAGTGTTCCTGAGAAGTAGAATAGCGTCCGTTCTGAAGATGTGTCAATTGCAAGTGCGGAAAGCTGCTAGATCTGAAATGTCACTATTGAGTCAGGCTTAGAGTCGAGAGTTGTTGTGCTGGGGCACAAACACGATGAATCATAGTAATCAATGGGCTCTGTTCCCAGCTTGCGGACCGAACCAAGTCCATGCAGGAAGCTTCGTTGGATCGCACGATTGGCACAGTTTGCTGACTGAGTCATGCTATGCTCTGGTCCGTCGGGAGAAGGCTACCACGCGGGTGAAAAAACTCACGACCCCTCGGTCCATTGAGATTGGGTGGACCGAGGGGTCGTGATTTTTTCCCACCCCCTTGGCGGCAGGTAATACGAAAGCTTGGACCAGCAAAAGGCTACGTTACGAGCCTGCTTCTAGAGGGCGCCAACGACTTTCCTCGTGGCACTGTACTGTACACAGAGCTTATCACCCCGCGCCTGCCGTCTACCCGCTTATGGCTTATGGGTTGGCTCTTAAGGGCCTTCCTTAATGGGGTCATTATGTGATTACACGATTACACAAAGAGCAGGCCCAGTGGGTCTTATCACTCAATACCACAAGCCCACCAGCCAGTCAGACGTGCCGCATTATGCATTGTTTGAGCACAAACGGAGGGCAGCAGCGTGTGCAGAGCGTGGCAGAACGTGGCACCTGGGACAACAATAAGGTGGAGCACTCGGGAGCAACACTGACGGCTGGCGAACAGCTGGAGAAGCTGGACAAGCAGTGGGCAAGGCAGACAGCTATGGCGGCCGAGGACATGTACTCGGCACACCGGGGTGGACCACGTACCACGTGCGATGTATAGTAAACAGTCGTACAAAGCTATCCCATCTCTTGTCCGGTCGTCTCTTTGCAATAGTGAGATCTACTAGTGAGATCTGACTATCCCGACTGACTACGGAGGACCTTGGTGAGATAAACCCCGACAAAGATCAACAGTACTCCGCACTCCATGCTGCATGTAGCTCAACAGCCTCACTCCGGATGGCCCTCAACTTTCAGCCTCCAGCCTCCAGCCTCCACCACCACGCTGTGCCACTATTCATTGTTCTTCTTATTCAGTCATCAATCAAGTTTCCTCTCCCTTTCTGTCTTTGGCTTGCCGCCGCCTGAAAAGGTGCGGCGGCTCAAGTCCGGTGACAGGAGCCCGCTAGCGCACCTTCCCCAAGAAGAAAGCATGGCGTAGATTCTCGAGCCAACCACGTGAGCCTTCGGGGGGGTCTATCAAGGGAAGCGTGCCAACCAGAGACCCAGTCGACCGCCCATCGCGCATGGCGACCCCACATCATCTTTTTTTTTTGCTGCCCCGCTCCCCGCTGCAACGGCCGATGGGTCGTAATGAATGGTCTCGCTCAAAACTCTGGTGGGCCAGTTTTCCTCCACCACGGTGAATTCCAGCCAGCACTTTTTGCTCCATACACTTCTTACATACCATCTTCACTTCTACCTCCGTGGTCGGCGCTTGTGGCTGTTGCTGTTTGTTATTTTCTGCTTCCTGCAGCTCAACCGCCCAACCGCCCGGCCCAATTCCTACCTTGCTTTGCAGATAGCATTGACATCGTCGACTTCATCGCGGCCTGCTTTTTGATACCGTCTCGAGTGCGCAACGCAAGAGGGAGCCCGTGCAACTACCCCGCTGAGCGCACAACGATTTCTGGGGTCCCGGCTCCCTTTGCCGCTTTCCGCCTATTTGTATAGTTGTCCCTGAGACTGCGGCGGCCTTCACCAAGCTGTCGCTCTTCGCAGGTGCATGGACGGTTCTCCAATAGTCGCCCACGGAGCGGCGTCTCTCAGTCCAACGAGCCCTCCCGGCTCTCGTCATGGAAACGGTGCTCCCAAGCGGAAGAGGAGCGGACCGGTCACCCAGGAGAGCAGCCCTGGTAGTGCCTTGGACGATGATCATGGCGACCATTGCGACCATGATAAAAAGCGCCAGCCCGGCGTCAAAAGAGCCTGCAATGAGTGTAGACAACAAAAGGTGAGTTGTTGCCCAATTCTTACCTCGGGAGCAACCTCTTTTCTCTCGAATGCAACATGACCGCTTTGTCCGTGGCTTGCGAAAGCCCTAGTTCCCCTCTGGGAGTCAATTCCGCTGATTGCACAATGAATTACGTTTATAGCTGCGGTGCGACGTTGTACAAGACCCTTTCCAGAGTTGCTCTCGATGTAATCGTCTGAAACTTGAATGCAAGATCGAATCCAACTTCAAGCGCGTGGGAAAGCGTTCAAAACATGCCGAAATGGAAAAGGAAATCGAGCGTTTGCGGCGCAACATAGCTCGAGCCAAGACGCAAGGATTCGTGCTGGACGAAGACGAAGACATGAACTCTCCTGTGGCACCAAGCACGACAACCTACACGCACACGCACACTCGCAATCCTTCCCTCATGGGCTCCGATGAAGCTGTGTCTTCTCTGCTTCATCTTAAACGAGGCGGCACATATGCCGTGCCGCATTATTCGTATGAGTTGGAAAACGTTCGGTTGACAGACGACAATGTAACTCATCTGTTCAACGAGTTCTTCGCATATTACCACCCGTTCCTGCCGTTTCTCAACCCTCAACAACCTCCCGATCAGTACAATCAGCAACACCCGCTGTTATTCTGGTCTATCGTTGCCGTCGCAGCACGTCGCTTCAGCCCCTTGGACTGTCCAAACCTTCTCACCAACTTATCAGGGCCCATGACGCGATTTCTGTGGACGACGATAGGCGAGGTGCCTAGCAACTACCACGTCGTGAAAGCCATGTGTCTGCTCTGCACCTGGCCTTTGCCTACTAGCACAACCACCTCTGATCCTACGCACATACTCTGCGGTGTCATGATGAAGACGGCTACTGGCATTGGGCTTCACCGGCCGAACCACATCAGGGATTTTTCTCGAGTGTCGGTTGAGTTGAACAAGGAACAGCTGGCCGACCGGGTTTCCACATGGGCTGTTTGCAATATTGTGGCACAAAATATTGGCACAGGTTATGGCCAGCCCGCATCAACTTTGTACGACTGGACCTTGGCCCTGCGGCCAGGTGATGACCCGGCGCTTCACCTTTCCACAGACCTCGAGGCACGACTTCAAATCGAACGTTTTTGCGACAAGGTCTCCAAGGAAATGTATAGCAACGCTAGTGACCCTAGAGGAGTAGCAGGAGACGAACATCGTGCGATGCTCATGCGCGTCTATCGTCGAGATTATGGTGAATTGCAAGCCTCCGTCATGTCTCAGCAGCTGGGACCAATTGTGAATCTGCACCTGAGGGCTGCAGCGCTGCATATGAGATTGGCTGGCTTCTTCGACTCTAGCAAGACACCTGGTTACATGGATGACCTAATGGGTCTATGGAGAGCAGCAAGCAGCTTCCTGGACGAGTTGCTCGAGGTTGACAAAGTGACATCTCCTCGAGAGAACACACGAGGCACGATTCTACACTACGCGACGAATTACCTGCAACAGATGCTTGTGGCTGCCGGCTTTACTCTGTTGAAGCTGATGAGGTCCTTCTTTTGCAAGACAATTGACTTCGACCGCGGACGCACCCTTTTCCATCATTCTGTCAAAGCCATCCGCGAGACCAGCGTTGTCCACAACGATTTGCAGTGGAGGTTGGCCGAACTGATGGTACAAATGTGGAATGGCGCTCGACTTGACAGCCGAAACAATGCATACGATCCAGATGATGACAGCGCTGTGCAGACGGACGACAGCCTGCAGCTCAAGGTTCGGTGTCGCCATAGCATGAGCCTGGTATTCGATTCTGTCTGGCGATGGAGGGAAGAATACCAAACTGCAGGGAGAGGCGGCCTTGAAAGTGTGTTTATTCTTAACTATACCCATTTGCACTATTGTTCACTAACATTTTACGTCTTGACCCTCAAGATATCAAGCACCCAACCAATCCGGACTCGGCGAACGAGTCGTCGGCATCGTCGACTCATCTCGACAGCACCCTCATGCCCGCTCATCCCCTGCCCACATCCACCATGCTCAATACGAACGGTGCATTGACTCCGAACACCACAGTTGGGTTGGCAGCGCCCACAGCAGGACCCAATCCTATGATCGGAGGCTTGCCATACGGAAGCGAGACGAGCTATGATTTTTTCGATCCCCAACACTGGATGCTTGACGGATTGGTGGATTTCAGTTACGCAGGTGCATTTGTGCCTCCTCTCGAGGGTGCATAAAAGCTGTCCGACATTCCATGAACGAACTTTTTCCCCAAGGCTTTGCTACTTCCTATATTGCCCATTTTCTTCATCCTCATGACCAATCAGTTCTACCGGCGATTGCTCTGCGTTCTCACCAAGCTACACACCCACGAGCGATTGGAGGCGCGGCATGACCTGTCTACAAGAGACATAGACTTCTTCAAAATGGTGTACGGCTTCCACCTTGCCGCGCGTTGACATTTACCACATACTGCGATCATTTATGTGTTTGTGCTGCCAATATTTCTCACCTATAATCCATCAGTCACGCGTGCTCATAATGTAATCGACGCGAGAGAATTTGACGTTTTTGTCGCCCTTTCTCTCTCTCTCTCTTTTCTTTTCTGGCGCAGATTATCGTGTCACGCAGCAGCAATTTTCACATCTTCCCCTTGGTCTAGCCGAGTAGGAAGCAACAGCGAATTTGGAAATTCGAGAACAGCAATCTTCGCGTTTAGATAGCGAGAAGGAAGTTCATTTTGTTGCTGAAACCACTTTACCAGATTGTCGTCACGCGTTTATGTCGCATGTTTTGCTCATTCAAAATAGCTTGCTTTTTCTTTTATTCTCCCAAGGGAGACTATACCACAATGTGTGTATGTGCTACGGAATGTGACATGTGTTTCACAAAAGGAGGCTGGTATTTCATTGAAGGCAACGTTTATTTAATATTGGTTATGAAAAGGAAGGATAACGAATACAGTTTTGTTTAAAACTATACGTCCCTTTTTATTGTGATTTGGCGCTTGTCGTATAAGGGACTAATCGGAAGGCACTTGTCTTGATGCTGTCCGCAGTGATACCGGCCAGTATGTATCTATCTTTGTGGCATGGCGCTCCTACCCTCTTGATGTTGATGGCCGTTGGCACCTTCCAACTGTAGTGAATTAGGCTAGGAGAAGATGAACTCTTTACGTCACTACAACATACAGCAACATCACGCAGCAGCGACGCAGGCAGAAAATCTCGCTGCAGACGGCTCCTAAAAGGCTTGCAGGGGGTCGTGGAAGGGAGTATCATTCATATTATTCACATCATCGTCAACATCATCGTTAGCAGCGGCTTACACAAAGTCTCGGCTGCATTTCCCCTCCTCCTCTTTTCTTTGGCTCGCGGCTTTGTTTACACCTCTGCCAAGCCTCTGCGTTGGCATCGGACCTAGCATCTACTCTCTATTGGCCTACTGATTCTTCTGCAGCGAGGCTTTCAGAAATTGCACCAGTTAGTACTGCTGTGTCTTCGAAAGGGAAACGTCCGAATCAGAAGGAATCAATCAACTTGCTTGGCTATATGAATGGAACGTAACTCGAATATAGGATCTATACAGAGGTGGAAATTCCATATCTATCGTTATAATCGCCTTCATAGGAAGAAACCAATATCCCACACAATGTAAGCTTTTCCGATACACCAGTCCAGAATACTCGAATCTATTGTACAGTACCTCACAAACATCCCCATCTAATGCTAACGCCTCAGTGCCTAAAAAACCGAGCTACACCATGCCACCCCTGCTTTTCGACTGGATCATGACCACGCTCACACTCCACTAAGATGATTAATCCAATCCAACAATCTGCAGTAAATATTGGCCGTCGACCCCAGCAAGCCCTGTTGAAAAAGGAAGGTCGTTTACAAGATCAAAGAGCAACCCAATCTGGTCTTTTCTTCTTATTGAATCACAGCAAAATCCCCATTGCAAGGAATTTAGGTGCATAAGCTTGGAGCATGGATCGGTAACTGCCGTGAGCAGTATGCTTTCATCTAGACCAATACGTGGCGCGATGATCAACGGCTTTCGAAATGCGCCAAGGCGTGTAGTTAATAAGGGAAGACGTTGTACGCTCTCTTGATGTGGTGAAGGAACGAAACCATATGTTTGATTTCCCGCCTTTTGCCCAAGTTTGAAAGCCTAGGCACATGGCTCATGTTCGTGCTCATATGGCATGATGGTGATTGAGCTTGGGGGGAACGTTTTCGGCCGAAATTAACAGATTCCATTTGTCCGTCGTCTATATCCCCTTTTGGTTGTTCATCACGCGAAACATCATAATGACGGCTTCTGGCATGCTTGTTTGCTTCTATTGTCCCCTGCTTCTTGGCCAATTCCCAGGAAAGGCCAACACATTTACGCCAATACTGGATCCAAATTGAACAGATCTGCTCAGGGAGTGTCACGAGCTGATTTCAAAGTATCAGTAGCCAATTATACGGCAGGGTTTTGTGTTGATCAAGATTTAAGGAACAGCAAAAACCCCACTACGGTCCACAATATTATGTATGAGCGCTCTTCAAGCTACAGCGTAGGAAGTATGATTGTTCGCGCCTGTTCAGCTTTGTCGGTGACGCCAATCGCCACAAAGCGGGATGATCCCTTCAACGTTCCACACACACTTCCGATACTATTCTCTTTCAGTCTTTCTGCCACTCTTCGAGTTGAATAAGATGATAGGCTGCTAATGACTCTCCATGGAGCTAGAAAGATGCACAAACTGTCTTCCATGTCAATGAGGCTTGCTACGCCACTCACACCACAACGCCTATAATGAGTGTGCTGATATCCCAGCCATCAGAAAAAAAGCATGGATGATACTTTCACCCCTCCCCCTTCCCCCCTCCCCCGCTGCTCGTTCCTCTTTTCTCTCCCATGATCAAGTTCAGCGGCCCACACTGTACGCCTTAGCTTCGACTGCCATGGTCAAGCCCGATGGTCTGAGAGACTCTGAGAGACTCGGTCAACGCGCCCTTCTGGAGACGTTTTTAAATCATGACATTCTATTCGCACTGAGACCAAGCCACGGTGACGAGAACATCTGAGTCCTGTAGAAGCTGTTATTATGACCGAGCTTAGCGAAGAGGCTGTATTAGGAATGCCGTAACTCGGCGGCTAAGCTCTCTTTCTCTTCTTGTCTTCCCACTCGATCCTGCATATTTAGCACAACCTAGCACAACAAATTCTAACTTATATTATGGCTGGCTATTCTCTTACAACTATATCTCCAGGAGCATGCGCTTTCACAACCCTATGATGGCCCAACACCAAGGAGCTTGGATGATCAACTTTTGGGAGGACGATGCAGGAAGAACTAACAAACTTGTTTGGCTCTGTTGCCCGCAGCAGGAAATCAACAGCACAAATGCCCACGCGGGGCGATCCGCTCGGCATTGTTGTGGGAGCGTGTCTGGCGCATCAACGGCTTGTCGTGGCCTAAGCTTCTCATTCCTGCTGGTTCGCCGATGCCTCGAAGTTTCATACCTGGCTTCTGTCCATCGAGTGCAAGAATTCACGGTGTCTTCGTCACACCGAGGAGATGCCCCTGCTTGGCTTGGACAATGTGCAGATAGAACGTCCAATTATTAACTAAAGCCTGCATAGCCCCCAAAACAATGCTGCGCACGGAATTATAACTTTAGTGCCTGGGACACAGTAGAGTCTGAGGATTGAAGTATCATCGTTGATCTCCCTCGATCAAGAAGATAGGGGCATATACCGAAGCATGTTCTTGCGGCTCCCTCGCTCAAGCAGGCGCTCTTCCCAACTGAAAGATTCAGCCTGAATACGGCGCCAAGATATGCTGTGAAATAGCCGCCTTGGAACTAAAAAGATGCTTCATTGGATGTCGGGCTGCCTTGGAAAGCTCCCAGAGCAAATCATGACAAGATCTTCTGGTTCTATCCTGGCTGTTTCTATTCCAGGACTTACCAGGCACCAGTGAACAAGGAGGGATGCCGCTCTCGGCACCTGGTCAAAGCTGGTCAAAGCTGGTCAAAGCTTTGTTTACCAATCTTGTAGTACTGCATACCTGAAGTAGTTGCCTTCTGGCAGTGTACTCACCGTGGAGATTTACCCCACCCCCCCTCCTCCCCCTTTTTTCATTTTTGCTTTCCCAGTCATCACAGTGCGCCTCAGTGCACAAAGTGTCTATGGTTTGCCGCGGGATCATGAAGGAGAAGATGGGCATGAACCCTTGCTATGAGACGTGGTCCGATCGCGTTCCCGCTCAAGCAAGTGCCCGATGTAAAAAATCAACTTCCCAGGCGGCACCGGCCCACGATTTGCAGGACCACTGGGGAGGACTTTGTCTGCTGATGTGATTTGCTGTGGAATTTACAATCAGAGGCCCCCTCAAATGGGTATCGCCCCAGGTTCCGATTCTACAAGAACGGATGAAGAGGTATCGTAGTCGAGATGAGATCTACAGAAAAGTCGCAGGCCTCGCGGCTGTGTTTACACCAGCATGTAGATGTGAATTGCCTCGATGTAACTGCTGCTCTCTGGCGAAAATCGAACTAATCAGCAACCTTCACAGCAGACGACGCGCGCGTCTGGGTTCTTGCGTCGCTACTAGCGCATCCCGAAGCCAACGCCTATTGGGGCGAGCAGGGGCCAGAGGGGTGAGGAGGAGCAATTAAACGCGCAGCAACGGATTTTTGAACGCACAGCAGCAACTAAACCTGAAACGGAAGAGGAGGGTAAATTGATGGCAGGCCTAAGAGTGTGACTGACCAATGATGCTGCTTGAGACCCCTGCTAGCGCGTCCCGACAGTTCGGTTCGTCCCGGCCGGGTTTGGCATGGCTCGTTCCCTGACTGGCCGGGCCTGGGGCCACTGGCTTATAGTTTGGACTCTAGGACCTCATCGTGCCCCTCACCTCCATCCTGAGCTTTTCTTCTCCACACCAATTCCTGTCTGGGCCCTGGTGAGGGTTTCCCGCCCTTTAAATTCAAACAAACCAGCGTACCTCACTCATTTAGCAGCGCCTGATGTTGCCCTTGAGCAGCACGAGATGCCATGTCGGCGCAGCTGATCTCGCCATCTACTTGTAGCCTCTGCCTGGACTTGGTGCTCCTGAATCAGCCCAAATCACGAGGAATGAAAAAAAAAAAAAAAAAAAAAAAAGGGATGGCCCACCAGACTTTCAAAATAGATAGGGGCGGTCTAGAAGTTAATTTACTCACAGGACTGAAAACTCACTTGCTTAGCCCCTCCCCACCTTGTTGGCCTCTTGTGAAAAGAAACGACCAGTATCAAACGCCGTCTATGAATTGCACCCATTACAGTACAGGCCCCTTCTCCTAAAGATCTAGTTCATGAGCCTCACGGTAGGATGAGTCATTGGGCCACCCTCGGATACTTCTTGCAACGCATGCTCGTTCTGCTGATCGTTTCTACTTCGGTCACTCTGCAGTGCGGCAAGTGGACGATTTTTACGAATTGTCCTTTTTGTTATCTTTGGCTGGAGGAGCCCTGCTTTTCTGCCTGACGATACTGCTGTACTTGCATTAGTTCGGATGCATGTCCATCATTGACGCCATATCTATAGATCAGCTTGTCACACGGGGGTCTGGGTTCACAACGGGTCCCGCAAACTCACTGCTCCTTGAGGCCGCGTCACGTAATCTAACCGCCGTGCTTGCATGGCGGCAATTAAGACTGTTGTACAGTAATTCCAGTGGATTTATTGGAAGATGTACGAGAGTTGCCATGAATCGTGCAATTTGCTCGGCTTTTGGCCGGGCAGGGAGCCACGTCGCATTCAACCCGGTGCCCGGTACAGTTTGTTTTACCACGCCATCTAGCTAAATCGTTGTACGCTGAAGTGCTAAAGGCACTAACTAATTCATGGTCAAATATGCATGATGATATATAACGCTAGTATGGCTAGTATTTCTACATCTTATTGATAGAAAGGGAACCGTTACTAGGTTGCCGAAGTTGAATGAAGAGCCTCCTATGGCTTTCCGGAATATTATCTGATTAATCCCCACTAATGCGTTTATTGTCTTTGACCACCCTCCCTCTCTCCACTACTACCTAGCTATACACATCTCGATGTCTTCCAGCTTGCCATCCGTGTCCCCCAAGTCCACCTAAGTGCGCAGTGCGGCTGCTGCAAGCGTCTCAAATAGTATACCTCTAGAGCTCTGGACGTGACTGGCCGATTTATAACGTGGAGTAGCATTCAGTCCGTGTGCCAAATATACATATGCGCATGAACGGAGATAGGTTTTCCTCTCCACCATGGTACTTGTGCACGAAGGTGGGGTGTGTTAACTGCGAGTCAACAGCTCGTCTGCATGTGCCATCTTATCTGATTCGTAATGTCTCCAGGACATCTTTGAATGACCGGGGCAGCCGAAACTGTGGCTGCCAGTCCATCTCACCTATTTTCTTTTTCTCTGTCATTAAGATGGGGGTGCAATGTCTGTTAGCATGCACCACGTAGCTCGTTCTACGAGGGACCAGCAACACTCTCAACGTTGAGCAAAAGGAGCACATTATGAGGCAAGTCAGGGTGCGTAATCCCTTTGAATTGGTCCGTACCGAAACGAGTTGAAACATGAGAGGTGATGGGTCCTGAAGCGAGAGGCAAGTTCAGAATTCGATCTGTGTTATGCCCTCCTCGGCTGGCGGCTGGCTTTTTTGTTCGTGCTAAGCGCCCAATCTTAGCGCCCCTTAATGCCATTGTTTGGATTGATCCACTGCCTTTGCTAGCACGAACAGGCCCGTTTTTGAAGCCCCTAAATCGGCAATGGCTGTCGTCAATGATCCCTTCTGAAAGACCAGGGCTCTAGCCCTTTGGGCAATGAAGCTTGGAAATCGTTGGGAGGCAATTGTATACGTTGACACCGCCTCGCGACTGCTTAATTGGAGAGGAGAAGCCAGGCAGGACATAGCGAAGCGTGGAACTCAAGATCGAGACTAGTGCGACGGGGGACTATGGCTGCAAGTAAACGAGTTGATACCAGACTCTCTGTCTACCGTCTCCGCGACCCCGTGACTCACACGACCTGCAGACGTTCCCACCCGGCAACTGTTCGGGCGTTGGACGTCACCCCGGCACGTGCATTGGCGGCTGCCAAGAACCGTCAGGGACCTGAAGTGAGACTGTGTGCAAAATCTGACGCATGGCGTCTCGTGTCTGAGATGTGGCAACAGGGACTCTGCTCGACATAGTCTGAACGAAGCCGCTGCGGAGCTCCGGACAGCGATCATTGTCAAATCAGCGCCTCGAGTTACGCGCGGTGTTGTCGTGCCCATGCCGCATTCCGCAACTCGCTCAAATTCACCTTTTGGTTTGTGGAAAGGTGGCTTTGTATTCCTTTGGGTGCCCGAAGGCGCCAACGAGGTCGCGCACAATTGGGCTAGTGGGCCAATCAGGATTAGCGGGCATAGCAGGTACTTCAATTTATGTGGGGACCTTACCATAATAGAAGTTTCTGACAATCTCTAAATGTACAAAGAGCTACACCACATATGTTACAGCTGTATTACAGCTGAGCGTTGGCTGCATTAGCCGGCCGCCATTGGTAGTGAGTATGAATAGATCTGAATTAATATATTGAGCTTAGGATCTTCTTAAAGAAGTTACTTTTATTACCTTCTTTACTCATCGCAAAAACTGTAATAAAAGGAATGCGACTAAACGCGTTCGGAGCTAGCTGTTACGGCTGCTCAGAAGTACCTCCAACGTATCGAAGGTGGTGTGGGTCTCCGTGACATTGGCGCCTTCAGGCACCCAGATGGATCCAGCAGGCGCGGGGCATGCGGGTGGCTTGGCACGCCGTGTCACAGCACTGTAACAATTATGCCCTTTCAGCACCGGGTCTCACTCAGGGTACTGACCATCATCTGCTGCAGATTCGGTAATAGCGGACGACAAGCCCAGCTGTGATCACTTCACCGTCGACGCTCCCGCGCCCACTCTACTACTGCTATGTAAGCGACAGCGTCGTGTCTGCGTCTGCGACCAGAGTTACAGCACTGCAACACTTCCTCGTGGCTCCAATCACGAGCTTGGAAGGCTCGAAAGAGCCAGATTGGTGCGGCGCACTGTGTGGTTCTCCATACCGTCATTCATTCGTCATTCAAGCGCCAGCCAGGCTGCACGTAAAGCGGGGCCACTTAGCAGGTCTGTGTACCTTAGGGTCCCTATGAGTCACGGAAATTGAACACCTCCGCTCACTTGGAAACAACCAATGGATTCGTCGCACCATTCCGCCATGCCTTTCGTGCCTACCTTTTCTCATCCAGCCCACCGTCCTCGACTCTCGATCCTCGTCCCTTCCCCTCATCTTGACTCAAATTCTCTTCCTCGTCTAGCGTATCCACTGGCCTTCAACACCCATCTCAGCCTGGTCCGCTGCCAGAAGCTCGCCTTCTGACCTCTTGTCTTGTATAGGACCGGCCATTATCGTTCGATCGGGTTGTTCATTGCTCTCGCTCGTACACTCTCGGCGCCATGCTTGCGGGCTCTCGGCCCGGGCCAAAATTCCCGCACAGCGAACTGAACTTGTACAGCATTCCAGGCTTCTGACATCGTTTAAATGGTTACTCACTTGAACCTGGTCATGTATGTGCTTGTCAATTCTACCTTGAAACGACCCTGGTCCAAGTGCCCTTCGATGAGCTCTATGGCGAAAAGCTTGGTCACCGCTGTTAAACCAGAACAATTCAGCCTGCCTGCTCTATTGTTGTCGGTGTTGCCTATTGTCTCCGCCATTGTTGGGGCACTAGGACCAAAATCATTGCTGGCCGTTGAGTACATCCAGGGGGCCTGTTTCTACACTATTACTGAGCTCCAGCTCATAATATCAAGCTGCATAACGACTATGCAACAACGGGATCATGGTACTCTCTCCCTGGTGGCTCATACAGCCACTTTCCTATCTCTACAGACCACGTTAACCAGGTGACAGCTAAGATTTGGATGGTCAATAAAGCGACATCCAAATCGCGGCTAACTTAGTGTTTCGGCCGAGATCTATGTCCGTATGGTTCCCCGATAAACGTTGTTCTCAACAAATATTCACCTTTGTTGGTAAGAGCACAACCTTTTGCGGAGTACTGCGGAGTATCGGCAATGCCCACTTGGACCTGGAGCATTGCAGCCACGAGGCACTCTAAACTACTCAGCGTTAAGGACTTGTCATCAGTCAAGCAAGCGGCTAAATGCAGCTTCAGCAGCATACGATCTAACCAAGTGTGGTGGGTGTCGTCCTTCGTCTCAACCCTTTACTTTTTTACCCCAAACTCAGCGACAACGCTAATCATTGATGGAGCCTTCATGCTACGGTACTGTCCATAAATCTCAAAAACCCTGAAGATATAACGGATTTTTTCTAACCGACAAGCTCAATATCAATGCGGGAATGCGATCAAATCCGCAGGTGATGTCTGCATGTCACAGACATGTTCATGAGATGTCTGGCCACCTAGCGATGCTCCATTGAGTTTCATCTGAAGCCTTTCTTTTCCGTGGCTTCTGTTGAATTGCAAACGAAAATCGCTCTGGATACTGTCCCACATGTCCTGGCCTCTCTTATTGCGATGCCACTAGCGAGAATCAAAGATGCATCGCTTCTTATCAGAGTATATTAACAGCGGGACCTCCTCACTATTACAATTTTTATCATCCTCAGCTGGTTGGGAATGGGAGTCAGGACCTACTCCGTACATGAGCAGACATAATGGGGCTCAGGCGTCATAGGCACCCAACTGGTTATGCTCTGATGCCATCCCTTTGCCTGCTATTACGCAACAGCGAGATCACAGGACCCACTTGTCTTCCTGGACCGCATCTGTACATTGATTAACCACTTCGTGACCGAGCTGTTGCCTTACTGCAAGCAAATAGATGGGACGAATAGACTCAGACGCTGGAGGACATGATCGCCCCCATTGCCACATCAATCTTCAGACCCTTGTTGCCCCGGCAAGATGGCAAGGCATGCAGCAGTCTCCTTCGGCGGCTATTCATCACAACCTGTCGTGGGCGGCGGCTGCGTTGAACGACCATCATTTCGGAAAGATTATTTATTGAGAAGATTCGACAATTTGAATTAGCGTCCCTCCAGGACTTGTCAACCCTGTCCGTCTTGGCCGGCCATACTGTGCCCTGCCCTCCTATGCTATCGCCTCCGTGGCTAAACCGGGGGAGAAAAAAATGAACTGGACAGGCCCTTGATGCTCACCCCCCCCCCCCCCCCCCCTGTGTGGGCCAAAGAGGCTCCAGGCGCAATCACACACACCCTGGACGACGCTTGTTCATCCTCGTTTCCATCAAACCCCTGCTCCTTGAAAGTGTCTCGTAAAGTCGAGGTACTAGGGGGTTTCTTTCTTATTAGCTATCTACTCTCCTGCTCTGTCTTGAGATCTACACCGCATATCGAGTCAACTCGCCATTTATAAGAAGGTCAGACCGTCCGTAGTCGGCCGGACCCTATCCCTATCTCTTCACTTCTTCACTTTGACTTTTCGTTCGCTCGTCCACCAGACTTAAGCAGATAGCTTGTGCTCAAAGCTTAGTCAATAAGGCCGTTGTCTCTTGAGTGCTGCTCGGCCTCCTCTAGCTATTGCTATTTCTATACCCACCCATCATATCTGGCCGACATTTTCTCATACACAAGCAAATATAACAGACGAGTGGCCTCTGCACTCTCGTGACGTGCTTGAGCCAGACCCGATAACTCCGGACTCCACTGCGGACTCTCTTCCTCTCTCTCAGAGTCACAAGCTCATGGCCGGATGCCCAGAGCCAGACAATCTGAACGGTCAATGGTCAATACCTTCGGGAAGCTCCAAATTGTATAGCTATTGGAACAATCAGCTCGAAATGGATAGTCATCACAGCGAGACCAGCTCTCCTATGCGTACTCCAAGTCATGTTTCAAGTGACTACTACATCACAGGCAGGGGGACCTCGATACCTCTAGAACCTTTACCGGGAGTTTATGGATTGTCAGACGAATATTCACATACTGGTCAATCTTCACAGATTGATCCACCGTATTTTGTGCACCTGACGCCCGATCAAAATCCCCCTATTATTCGTGCAGGACACTCTCTGTCTATGGAACCACATTCTCGAGAATTGAGTTGTGACCTTGCAATGTCTGGGCCAATGCTGCACGACATTTCCCGAGGCTCATTCTATTGCCACTCTGCCAGTCGTCGCAGCTCACACGATGTGGTTATAAAGCAGAAAAGTCGGGGCTCAGAAGCCCCTGTCTCTCGGCGGGGTGTCCGTCACAAACGCCCAGAGGTAATCGGAAATTATCGGGTCAAGAAGTCGAACAACAAGAAAAAACCAAAGAAACATTCCAATCCTCAACCAGCTGAGGATGACAAAAATTGTAATGGTGAGGAAGTCCCTCCGTTATTAAAAGCCACATGCCCTGAAGAGGAGCGATGCATCTTTGATTCTCGATGGCGCCATCGCAATAAGAGAGGCCAGGACATGTGGGACAGTATCCAGAGCGATTTTCGTTTGCAATTCAACAGAAGCCACGGAAAGGAAATGCTTCAGATGAAATTCAAACGAGCCCGCTCTAAGTACATACAGTGGCTTCCTAAAGACGTAAGTTGAAAGAGACACCTGCCTAAAATCCTCTTATAGCCCTCCAGAGGAGAAACAATATCAGGGAACAACGAATGCGAAAGGGTTCAATCATACTGACAGGGATTGTGTCTACAGGAGGAAATTCTTCGCGAAGCTTGGAAGATAGTTGAGCAGAACCGTTACCAAGCAATCCTTGAGGCCTTCCTCAATCTAGGCGGTTCGCGGAACATGCGTCTCAACGCGACAGACATCGAGATCAAGCTGGTCAATGAAATGAAAATCGAGGAGCAGCTCCATCTAGATTCTTTCAGAGACATGGAAGTCCGACGACGCCGAAAGATGTCAAACAAGAAACGGCCAAATGGCCGTGGTGGTGATGAGGAGACGTTCAGAGCCGATGACATGATGACCACGGAACCTCGTCATGCACTTACAGAAGAGGTGATAACTCAAGTGCATCAGGCCAGAGAACCTGAACTATGCTGGGACATGGACATGAACATGAACGTGTGGAACAACAGCGCATCGATGAAGATCGAACCTGGTGCAACGTCCCAGACACTTGGCGGCTCTTACTGAAGGTGCCAATATCTGTCGGCTCATGTGTTTACCTTTAGATACCGGGCACCGTACATCATGGACAGTGCCGATGTGATTATTTTCCCTTGGCCATTCTGCCATGGTTTATACTTTTCTGGTGGAATAGAGAAGGATGTGGTCGAGCACATTTAAATGATGGACGGGTGTTTGGCGGCATGGATGCTTCACCAGGTCCCTTGTCTTGGACACTCCCATACAAATCTGCCTTCCCATATTATTCTCAACCATGTTGCGCATTTCCCGAGGTGCTATTGGTTTCGACTTTCTGTAGTTGGTTTCGCGCTATTTAGATTGCTTTCATCTTCTCGCGACAAGCTCTCACTATCTTTATCGACCATGAGTACATAGCCAGTTGGTACCCATGTTGAAGTCTGCTGTCATGTACCTCTTGCAGCTATTGTGGAGAGGGTGTCTTGTTCAGACAAATGCATCCAAGTTTTATGCTATGCCCTAAAACCTGTCCCGTGTTTGCTTTTTGCCGCACAGGGCGCTTGTCATGGCTCTCTGTTTTGGACCCTCTTGGAAGGGCAATCAGAGCAGATGTCGCTCGGCACTGGTGGCTGTGGCAGAGCGGATTTGTGCGGTGCAATGCATCTTGGTTGGAGCCAAGAGCCAGGAAGACGACATGGCTGGCTCGCGGCCATGAAGCAATACCGAGTGAACCGTTCTACAACCATGGGGCGCGGCGCGGCACTGAAGCGGCTCGGCATGATAATCATATGGGAGCGGGGGGGTCTAACGATTATTGATTAATGATCAGCTGTGACATGGCCACGCCCTCAGATTCCACCGCACCTCTGCTGGTTCGCACAATTCGAACGCGAAAGTGCGGCGGCACATGTCGTCCTATTTGACTCCGCATCGTGGGTCTGCAACAGGGTCTGCAACAGGGTCTGCAACACAACGGTCATGCATGTTTTTAGCCTTGGTGCTGCGATGCATGAAAGATGGCCATGGCTATTCTATTCTAACAAGATTTGCAAGCCAGCACAAGGCAGCGTCACTCAAAAAATGTCCGGCTGCATCATCTGTCGCGGGCCAAGTCTCGTTCTGGGTCCTGACGACTCTCTGTCCAGCAGTTCAGACGTCCGCTTCAAGGCGGTTTCCGAGGAGACTCGGGCAATTGAGATTGAGAGCCGCCTCTGGCAGACACTTCAGTAGCTCTCAGAGAACCAGTTATGCCGACTTCGTGCAAGGCTGAGCAGGGCTGTAAGTCGCCTCCTCGCTCTCCGTTTCCCTGGGAAATGTTGCAGCGGCTTCCACTCCACTGGGCGTGGGCCAGCTCTAATAGTCCCGAACCAATTTTGAGCTGGTCTAAACCTATTTACCTGCCTAGGTACCTACCTACTTAGGAGGTAGGCAGGTAGTTTAGCAAATTCAGGTCAACCATGTCGGGTTCAAGCTTGGATCAAATGCCTGCCTTCCTGCCTGCCTACCGACCCCCCCGTACCCAAGGTACTTACTTGCCTTAGATATACCTTTGTAGGTAGGTACCTAGTTTAACCAATCTATACACTCGTGCTGGTTGAATTAATTTGGAATACGCGGAGGTTCTCGCCTATCTACCTATCTACCTATCTACCTACCTTTAGATAACTGGTAACTTAGCTCAAGGTACATGCTTTTTTAGCACTTTAACCAGTGGTGAGCGACTGGACTATAATCACAATCAAGTAAAGTGACTGCCTAGTCTTAAGTGCACTAGAGGTGTCGCTGTCTGCTGTTCCCGTCGTCTTGTGAGAGAAGCCTTCCAGCCGCGACGCAGCCGACTGCACCTTCTGTGACTAATGACGGACGGGACCCTGCTGCACAAGTGAGTATCATGGCATGACTTTGTTTTCGCAAATTTATTTATGTATTAGCGCCTGGGTTGGTGGGTGCGATGACTGACTTTGGGCAGCGACCATTTTTTGCCAATGCATGCATAAATTACTACCAACCTACATACATTACGTGCCTACCTCCCTGGCAGGCCCAGGTTCCACCTCTAAATATGCAAGGATCCTTGACTCACGGTATATAGGGGGGTTCTAATCGAATTTTTACTGTGTGTGTGTGGCGTGGCCACGTCGAAGTCGCGGCCCACAACTCTGGGAAGATGTCTTGATCTTGGTGCGTACGGAGTACAGTTAACGCACATGGACGCACATGGATACTTGCACCATGGATAAGCTCTTCATCTGACTTCCCGGTCACCCAGAGCCATCCTGTGGTCTGAGTTTGGGGGCCCTCCCAAGGAGACACTCGCGAGACAATCGCGAGACTAGCCGATCAAGAATATTATTTCCGCCTCTTCATTTCCGCGGCTGACTGAATCCTGGGCGACCTGGGCTGCCTTCTTTCAAGCAGTTAGCCGATCCACCGTACAGGAAAAGAGGATTCCAGGACTTTGATGCTGTTCTTGGCGGCGCTTGCGATGCACCGAACCCCTTGATGCAAGATCTTGATCAGGGGGCTCGTGGTTCGTCAGGTCGTCGCAGCAGATACATGTGGCAGCCAATCGCGGGTACCAACCAGCAATCTGAGCAAAAGCCTGCCAAGCCTGTCATAAACTTGGTGGAAGACTGTGGGAATACTCTACAAGAGCAGTAGAATGGGCACCTCTCGGACTGATTAGTCGAACGTGAGGTCTCAATCCAAAAAGTCCGGTGCGGTAATAACGGCCCCGAGCTTGTGCCCGTGCCCTGACGGGGTCTTGAGTGACGTTTGACCTGCGGCTAGGTTAAGTAATCAAATCGATCAAAACGCGTAAATGGCAGGGCAGAAGCCCCCCCCCCCCCCCAAAACCCATAACCTGGTCAACTTCCAAGGTTGTCAAACTACCACCTTGCCTAGGGTATATAGGTACCTAGGTAGGTTAGTTTCATTCAAGTGAGACCTCAGACGCTAGACGACAGTCCCCCCCCCCTAAAAACCATGCCATCATCAGAGTGACACTAACTCTCTCGCCGCAGCCACTGTGTGGTCCAGTGGGAGCAAAGCGTAGCTCTGTCACGATACATACCTAGGCACATATGTGAGAACTACCTTGGGGCCATGCAAGCCAATTACTCGGCTGCCGTCTTCTTCTCGTGCTGAAGAACAACGCTAATGCAAATTGAACTGAGGACTGCGGTGTGCTGGTCTGCAGCGGGCAGAGCCAATCAGACGAGAGAAAATCCCAGCGATGCAACCCTGCTCCAGAGTCATCCGGGTCATCCGACATTCGGCCACTTCCTATTTAGGAAGGGTCCACTTGTGGGGTAAGGGGGCGGGGAGGGGGAAACGAACGGCGGTGGCGGTGATGGATGAATGAGATGCAGCCGACAAGAAGCACACCGTTAAGCGCAACCGCTCCTCCACGTGCTAATACAAGGAGTATGGTCTGGTGCAAAGATAGCAAAACATAGCCCACGTCAAGTGATGGCTGCCTGTCTATACGAAGTACAAACGACGCTTGCTTGACCCTGTTACTTTCCACACCGGCGTGGGCGCATTCTGTCTCTGCGAACACCACCGGGTATCAGACCAGAGACCAGGCAGCAGCTGTCGAGAACTCAGTGCTTCCCTAGCGTGCCATGGCTGGACTGATTGCCCCATGCTGCTAGCAATGCAATGAATGCTCTCTGCATGCGAGGGTATCGTCGGCCCACTCCATGACAAGGAGTGTGCGGCCCATGAGCCAGCTTCGAAATATTATACTGAGCGACAACAGACCGGTTCGTATGGACTCATGGAGTCATGGCAGTCTCTACCGGCTTGGTATTCAGGGCCCAAAGGTCCAAAGGCTCTTTTGTCTTCTCGTCTGGCTCCACTGCCTGTTCCTCCTATGGGCTCTGAGCTGCCGTGTGTTAACAGCGGCCTGCTGGGTCCTCCTCTACGTGAGTCATCTTCCTTCTAGCCTCCTCTACCTGGAGAATCCAGGGGGGTGCAATATATGGAATAGGTATTACTTCGAAACACATCTGCTGGCTGTAGATCCATAGCAAGACAATCGTATGCAGCAGCTTGAGTGTTGGAGAGAACATTCTTGGTCACGGTTTAGGTACTTCACGCGACCATGTGTATGCTCTCCGACTGTCTTCATGGCTGAACCACACTGCCGGAGATCATATCTGCGCTGTTTCAATCGACATTGTTTTTATCTCTCTTCTTGAAAGCCAGTTGTGTTGTGCCCTGCTTGCTATGTTTTCTCTGCATTGTCCAACGCGGCCCTAGGGTGTAAATCCAGGCAGACCATGGTTCCCAGGAGACTCAAGAGTTGGGGTTCAGCTTCGTACATTCATGTAATCCCTACCATCGATCATCAGACAATGCCATTGGGGTCTGCTTTGAGGTAGGCAGGCAGGCAAACTGTCACAATGGAAAGCGTCATTGCACACTCCATACCATCCATTTTCTTACCAATTCTAATACAACTTTGCCACTTTCTTTCTGAGAAAGGCAGGAATAATGACGGTGTTGCGTAATCTACGACTGTAGAGCATACTAGGTCATACAGATTTGGCCGATGTGTCTGCATGTAACCTGGAGACCGTATCGATCGTCAGATGTACCTATGTCATTATCACTGACGGCTGCTACAGCCTCAGATGCAACTCCGTACGTATTGGGTCTCTCCGTGATTTCCTCTTGAGTTTCGCCTCGGCCATCTCATATTGAAGTCGGCATTCAGAACATCCATTGGATGTGATATTCACATCATCTGGTCCTGGGAATCAGCCTGCCTATATTCTCAGTTTAGATATCGTTAGTATCAGAACTGAACTACCAGTCTGTAGCGCTTATTCGCGCAAAGCTATATCACACACTTTAATGATTGTGTCGACATCATGTATTCACAGAACCCTTTTCCAAAACAGGGCTTCTGATGGTGTGTCCAGCTGCCATATTGGGCCAGCTGTTCTCAGTGGAAACAGGGAGTAAAAGCTCATATCGGCACAGATGTATTTAGCTTCTAGTAATGATACAGGCAACGTGGATAGTTGAAGACATGGATGTGGTTCCCGTTGTAAAGTGGCGTGTCTGGTGGCGTGTCTGGATTCTACGCCATCGGCGCCACAATTCAATCCAACGCTTGGATAACTGAAGGTCTAGAAGCCCTCATTAATTGTAGAAGGAACAATCAGCCATGATCTGTTGTAACCGTGGTGTCTTGCAATAGCTGAATGGCAGTTATCGTCTTCGTCGATGTTCATCCAAAAGATGTTGAGGAGGACGAGACGTAAAAGGAAATGAGTGAAATTTTGATGGTACAAAGACACCTTTTGATTATTTTAAAGTATCATTCATTACATCGCGGGATTGATTGAGATCGCTGGGAAACGTGCGATCTGAGGATTTGATGTCTGACTCAAGTTTCACGATGTTTTGTTGAAAGCGCTGTAGGGTAGTGTGTGCTCAGTAGGCTGCTGACTAACACACTCGCCACATGGATGTCGCCACACTTCAACGGCAAGTGGCGTCACTTGATGACACCCTGTGACGATTGGCCATCAAGCTGGTCGGCGGATCGTGACGGGCCTCGAATAACACCGAGGGTCGACGCACGTTATCGTGCAGATGGGAAGATTACTTTCCCCTGTCTTCAGATATCCAGGTGTTTTTCTTTTTCCCTTTGCGCATTCGCTCCGGTTAGCGATAGCGTAGTTTCGCTCATGACGACCTAGGGCAGGATGTTGATGGCCGTGGTGTTCTGGCTATGCGCCTCTCTACCATGGCTGGCAGTATCGATGCGAGCAGATCGTCTGGCACAGTTGCGCCAGGAGACAGTGGATATGTTCTATCACGGATTCAGCAACTATATGAAGCACGCGTTTCCGGAGGATGAGGTATGCTAGACCGCGCGAGCAACAAAACGTACTAGAACTCAGAAGGGCTAAAATTATCTGGGCCTGATAGCTACGACCGCTGACGTGCGGCTACTTAACTCGAGACGCCAACGACCCTTCTCGCATCGAACTCAACGACGCGCTGGGGAACTACTCCCTGACGTTGATCGATAGCTTGTCGACGCTGGCGGTACTGGCTGGGGGCCCTCGGGACGGATCATATACTGGACCACAGGCACTGAGTGACTTTCAAGATGGAATCGCTCAGTTTGTTCACTACTACGGCGATGGCAGACCAGGCCCGTCTGGAGAAGGAGCACGCGCAAGGGGATTTGATCTCGACAGCAAGGTGCAAGTCTTCGAAACTGTCATCAGGGGCTTAGGTGGTCTGTTGAGTGCTCATCTGTTTGCCATCGGAGAGTTGCCAATTCCCAATTACGAATTGAAGCAAAAGGGAAGATTAGAGAGCGATGATCCGCTGGAGCTTGCGCCAATACCCTGGCCGAATGGGTTTCAATACGATGGCCAGCTACTAAGACTGGCTCTCGATCTCGGAGAGAGATTATTACCGGCATTCTACACCAGAACAGGTATTCCGTATCCGAGGGTGAATCTTCGAGCCGGTATCCCGTTCTACGCCAACTCTCCGTTGAATGGCGGACGCGACGAACAAGTAGAGCAGGACGAACGGGCGGAAGTCACCGAGACTTGCAGCGCTGGGGCCGGCAGCCTAACGCTCGAGTTTATTGTACTTAGCCGACTGACAGGGGATTCGAGATTCGAACATGCCGCGAAGCGGGCATTCTGGGAAGTCTGGCGAAGGAGGAGCGAGATCGGACTGATAGGCAACGGCATCGATGCGGAGCGTGGTTTGTGGCTTGGCCCTCACTCTGGTATCGGCGCCGGCATGGACAGCTTCTTCGAATACGCTTTCAAAAGCCACGTCCTACTGTCTGGACAGGCAACACCCAACACCACGACATCAAGGAAGCAGAGAATTACAACATGGTTAGACCCCAACTCACTTCATGATCCTCTGCCGCAGGAAATGCACTCGTCAGAGGCATTTCTGCAAGCGTGGCACGAGGCACACGCATCAGTGAAGCGTCACATATACACAGACAGGAGCCACTACCCCTACTACTCCAATTCGCACCGCGCCACGGGCCAGCCATATACCATGTGGATTGACAGCTTGGGGGCTTTCTATCCTGGCCTTCTCGCACTGGCCGGGGAGGTGGAAGAAGCCATTGAGGCAAACCTCGTCTACACCGCGCTGTGGACGCGGTACTCTGCGTTACCCGAGAGATGGTCGATTCGGGAAAACAACGTCGAGCCAGGGATAGGCTGGTGGCCTGGTCGACCAGAGTTCATCGAGTCGACTTACCACATATACCGGGCCACGCAGGATCCCTGGTATCTCCACGTGGGTGAAATGGTGCTGAAGGACATCCAACGCCGGTGTTATGCACCGTGTGGATGGGCAGGATTGCAAGACGTCCGCACAGGCGAGAAGCAGAACCGCATGGAGAGCTTCTTTCTCGGCGAAACAACAAAGTACATGTATCTCCTCTTTGATCCCGAACATCCGCTCAACAAGCTTGACGCAGCGTTTGTCTTCACCACCGAGGGCCATCCCCTCATCATACCGCAGAAGAAAACTGGTGCCGCAGCAGTCCCTCCGCCGCGCCGAGGCCAGAGTCGCGCCGGCGAGCAGGAAATGAGTGTCTCCGTCGCGGATCGCAATAGCAACTTCACGAAATCATGTCCAGCAGCCCCGAGATTAGAAGACCCCCTGACGGGATCTTCAACAGCCGCGCGACGGGATCTCTTTGGCGTCTCTCATTTCACCAACCTTTACAACACGCCCAACATGCACGGCCCCATGCAAGAGGTTCTCCTCCATGACGAGAAAAAGGGCTTTGTCACCAAATACCGCGCCACCTCCAACCATAGCATCTTCCCCTGGACATTGCCGCCGACGATGCTCCCGATCAACGGGACCTGCGCAGCGCCCCCGCGGCGTGTCATCTCGGCCATCGAGTTCCCTGCCAACGACGCCGCAAGCTCCCCCATGTCTCGCTTCGGCGCATCCCTCATGTGGCACAGCTACCTCGGCCCTACGGCCACGAACATCCTGGGCCTAAGGCTGCAACTGGAGCGGGAGTTCAGCGATCGCCTCGGCAAGTACGTCTGGAAGATCACACACGTGGGCAACACGCAGCTCGGGCGGCACGAAACCGTCTTCTTCTACGGCGAGCATGTCCGCCACCTGCGCGACGAAGCGTTTACGACTCTGCGGCGCAAAGACGCCGTCGATATCCAGCTCCTGGTCGACGTGCCCCAGCCGACCAACAACTCCTCCTCGTCAGCAGCCCGTGCGCCAGAACACGCACCCCTCCCCGCGGCCAGCAACGCCCGCCCAGGTCTAGGCGCTCTCCCCTCCGAATCTCTCCTCAAACACATCTTCCGCGCCGTCACATCCGTCTTCGACCCTTCCGAGACCGACCAGCCGGCCGAGTCGCTAGACTTGCGCTTCTCCTCCGCCGCCTTCCACACCTGGCAGGCCTTGACGTCCGTCGGCGCAGGCGCCCACCCGGTGCCCGCCGTCCGCGACACCCCTCTCCCCGACGGACCAAGCTACGACCCGGGCAACCACGTGTCCAACTTTCCCTGGACAACAATCCACCTCGCCGGCCAGGCATGCGCCGAGCCTCTGCCCGAGTCCGCGCCTCGGGATCACCAGGTCATCGTCCTTCGGAGAGGCGGCTGCTCCTTCAGCCAGAAGATCGGCCACATCCCAGCCTTCAGCCCACGCCCAAGTTCTCTGCAGCTCGTCATTGTCGTCGACGACGCCGATGAGCAGGACCAGCACGCCGAGCCCCTGCCCAGGCCGTTTCTCGAGTCAGAGCAACTGACTCCGGGGGGCATGAAGAGACTCCATGGCATTCCCATGATTCTGATGAGGATAGGCAAAGGGGAGTACGAATTGTTCGAACGAGCGTTGGCTGTGGGTATGAGGAGGAAATATACCATTCAGAGCCAGGGGCTTCTTATCGAGAACGCTGTCGTGTTATAGGCTGCATTTTTGCATCGATACTACTGTTTTGCGCAAAACAATGGCGGCATGTTGATTTTTTTTTTTTTTTTATCGCGTAGACTTGTGGATTTTCATGTAGAGCGTACTTGTCCAAGGACTTTTTTTTTCAATTCATTCATGCTTTCTACTTTACATTAAAGGGTTCGATATACAGCGGCATGCATAACAGCATAAGAGATACGCGTTGTAGATGTGTTCAAAAGTTGGGCTCTCATGTCCTACAAAAGCATTTTAGCTACTTCTCCTCCACATTCTATAGGGAAAACAACATCGAAAAGGATTCTATCATTCCCAGAAAGCCTCATTAAAGTTCATCAGTCCCCACCCCCCCCAAAATGTTGAATATAGTAGTTGTGATGTTAGACACCCAAGCCCAGATGACAGTCGTCTATAAACCGCTGCACGTGGGTTTCGCAAAAAGCTGGGTGAGGGGAGTCCACAGAAAAGTCTGTCTTGGGAATTTCCAACTACCTTTGAATTTTTTTTTTCTTTCAATATAGTTCGGTCTATAACTCTTAACGCAAAGCTTGAAAATGACAAGAGGAAAAGTCGCAACCTCCCGAGAAAAGAGAACGATGATAGGAAATGGGACAAAAGGAAATAACGTTTTTTTGAGTAATAAGAAGAATATGACTTTCTGAACTCTCTATCGGATTTGATACGTGAAAGGTGACGGATGCGGTATTAAAAATGGCGAGATGCGTCTAGCAGAGTTTGGTCGGGTCGCTGAAATCACCGAGGAGAGTCGACACATGAAAATTTGAGACTCTTCGCCAGCTTCTGGATTTGAGATTTAGTAGGGTTGAAAGTTAAAAATCATCTAGGATTTATGGTCGTCGGATAGAGAAACGGATGATGGCGAGGGTTGGAAGGCGTCTTCGAGCAATATGACTGTAGGAGTTGCACCCAGCTTATCACGGCCATTGAGACCAGGGGCCTCGAGGATAAATAAGAAACCCACGACGTGACCCTTGAGCTGGGCAACGAGGTCGGCTGCTGCCTTTGCGGAACCACCTAACACACAATCACAGGTCAGCAGTCAGTTTCGCGATCATGGTTGGGATTGGACAAGCACTGTACGAAGCAACGTACCAGTAGCAATTATGTCATCGACAATGAGGACCTTTTGGCCCTCCTTGATGGCATCCTCCTGCATTTGGAACATGTCCTTGCCGTATTCCTTGACATACTCGGCAGTCACGCAAGGACCGGGCAGCTTGCCCTTCTTCCGAACGGCAGCGAAGCCGAGGCCAAGACGTAAAGCAAGGCTAGGGCCAAACAGAAAGCCGCGAGCGTCGAGGCCAACAATGACATCGGGCTTGGAGCTGGCAGACATTTGAGCAAGCTGCAATTCGAGGGCGGAGACAAGCGCAGCATGAGCATCTGGGCTGGCGAACAAGGGCATGATGTCTAAGAAGTTGATGCCGGGGATGGGGAAGTCGGGGAAAAAGCGAATAGTTCTGCACAGGCTCATCTTTGCACCGGAGAGTTGGGAGGCGGCGGAGGTGGTGGCGGCGGGCTGTCGTCCCGAGGCATTTTGAGCAGCTGGGGCAGAGCTTGTCTGGATAGTGGACGACAGGTCTGAGGTGAGGTTTGGCGAGGGCCCGGTCATTGTGAGGCGGGAGGAGGGGAGGAAAAAAAGAAAAAAGAGGAGGAGAGGCAGGGAAAGAGGAGAAGAAAGAGAAAGAGAGGGCGCGCGAGGAGAGACAGGGCAACCACGTTCAAGGCAAGCAAGCAGAACAGGAGGAAGAGAAAAGGGCAAGAGAGAGATAAAGAGAGATGACTGGACACTGGACACTGGACAAGGAGGGAGGAGGGAGGAGGAGGGGGGAGGGAGGAGTGAGGGGTGAGGAGTCGCGCGCCGCGGACTGAACGAGGTCGCAACTTATAGGATCGACAGGTTGTATAAGATTTCAGCGGGCTGGAGGGACGGCTTGGCTGGGCTGCCGTGCGTATGCGTGTGCGTATGCGGGCGCGCGACAAGGCACAAGATTGAAAGAAGGTACGGGCGGGGTACGGGCGGGGTACGGGCGGGGTACGGCGCGAGTACGGCGGGCGCACGCATAAGGTATTGCATGAGGTATTACATGAGGCTGTTGATTGCATGAGGAAGTTCTTCCGGTGGCTTTGCCAATACTCGCCGGTAGCGGGAGGTAGCGGCAGGTAGCGGCAGGTAGCGGCAGGTAGCGGCAGGTAGTGTCATGTTCCTTGGCCCGCAGGGCTCTGGGAGGGGTGGTGGAGGAGCAACGCTGAAAGGGAAGGAGGGGGAGGGGAACCAGAGACACCTTAACCCGACTCAGGTAGAACTGCAACTAGGGGCCACGCAACACACACGCACAACACGCGCGCACAACACACACAAAACACACGCACACACAACCGAACAGAACACAGCACAACAACTTAACACAACACAGCATAACACAACACACACCACTCACACACTTCTCGCCCTCTCTCTCTCTCGCCCTCTCTCTCGCCCTCTCTGTCTCTCTCCCCTTCCTTCTCTACCTCATCAAGGTCGCAGCAACACATGCCATACGCGCGACGCCAGACAAGCTGAGCGCAACTTTCGACCAAAGTCGGTGTGCAAGCTGTGCAATGCTGTGCATTGCTGTGCTTCAAGATCCGCTTGGGATTCCCCGTCTCTTCTGCAAACTGCACAGCCGCCATCTCCATCTTGCAAGAGCAGGCGTCACCGCAGCCCGGAATGCCGTTGCCCGAGTATCGATAAGGGAGAAACCGAAACTCTAGATGATTCCACGCTCTTCGCAAGGTGCGATCGATCTGATTCTATATCATACAGTCTTGGTTATATTTTTTATTTTTTTTTTTCCCTCCGGCCTGACCTGAATCCGGGGCAACATATTACACAAACGCTTGGATGAATGCCGTCTTCGGTGCAGTCACCACACCCTAGCAAGTGTTCCGTAATAATCTTAGCTGCCTTGTGATTATTGATGAACTGAACAGTGTCTCCAGGATCGGGCTTGGCGCGCGATGGCAGGCAGTCAAACCCTCAATAAGACGTCCATGATATAGTACACCGGTCTCAGTTCTTCTTGCATACCATTACAATCGTGCTCACAGCATCAACAGGGCGCGGGTCGCAACATGGTGGATCGTAACACAGCCTGGATGGCCAAAACAGGTCAGAATGGCAATCCGGCATTATGGTCCGACTCGCTCGGAATCCCGGATCCAGTCATTGTATGTGTGTGGGGTTGAACAGGGTACAATGGGTGTATGCGTGTGGAAGCCGACGGCTGAAGCAAGAGGAGGAACAATTGTGGAAGAAACGAAGAGATGGCTTGAATGGCGACATCTGAACTGACAGCTTCACGAAACGTCTTCACCTCATGGCTCCGCCCCCAACTATCTAAAGATTCTCCAAGATGCTCATGTAGATTGGACCGATCACGTCTGGGCTTCCTGGCAGGCCGACAGGGACCGACATGGATCCAGAAGCTCATAGAAGCTTGCGCATACGCCCTTCAACTGCCACGTTCAGGTTGGAAGCAGATGAGACGATTCGGCCCGTCGATGCCGTTTCGTTTGCATCATGCTGTTCCGTAGCTCCCTCAATCCAACGGACTCGAAAACGAGGTGAGGGATTTCAGCCTGGAGTACGGATTAATACCAGGTGAATCATAGCGCGACAAGTGTCTGCCTTGTGTCTACAATCATCTCTCTGTTAGATGCAACACAGTAGCTTGCAGGAGGCCCAGCTCCGGCCCGCTTGTCAGGCAGGCGGCTGCATAATCTTCGAGCCCCAGGTATTTTTGGTTGACGTGCTGCAGAGCAGAGCGCGTCGGTCATGTCGTGCTTTTTTTTTTTTTTTTTTTTTTAATTGCCGCTACGCCTCGGAATCAGAAATGGTGTTAGCCAGCACGGGCAAAGTTGGCAACAACAACAAGAAGAAGAAGAAGAAGACGGCCATGGACTATTCTGTCTTGCTTATATCGAGTGCCTGCCTAGGAACACGACTCGAACGCACGCCTCTTTCTTTACCTGGTCTCGACCATATACGGTGGACTCCTCTACTCCGTATACACGACGAGCAACACACATCATCCTGGCTATGCGGACAGTTCGTGGTGTGGGCAGATATTAGCAGTGGCGTTTTAAGCCCGTTTACCTGCCTGCTCGATGGTTGAATTAAGGTTTTTTTTTTTTTTTTTTTCTCGCCTCTCCCTTCCAGCGGCCCACGAGGCATTTACTTCGAGCTGGTTGGTACCTGGTCTGGCCCTTGTCGCAATGAATATGCTACGGATGTCAACCCCCATCCATGATGATTTCCCTGCGCCTCGTCTTGCGTCTTGCGTCTCGCGTCTTGCGGGCCACGCCGATGAGCTTGGTTCCCCCTGCGAATGCTAATTATTGGATCCCATCCATGTGTTGTCATGTTCTCCGTATTATCCTGGATATCAACCCATGAATGACAAAAGTGCGCTAGTCCTCGTCTACTCGGCTTCGGCCGCCAATCCATAGCCCTGCTAAACACTCTCAATGCAATCAATGTATGTACGCCTGTCAACACCTATATCCCTACACGGTTCCCGACAGCGTCCACCCACAACAGGGGAAGGGGCCGCTTCACAAAGTTTTCCAGGAAGTTGTCCAGAGCGGCGACTGCGCCAGTTGTTTATTTAGTCTTTCAGCTTCGAGAAGGTTATTGGTCACCCGAATGCCTGTAACGGCCGTCAAGGGTCAGGTGGAACAACGTGGGGGAGTCCATTGGCACGCTTTACACGGCGCACTTGAACCAAGTCCAAGCTATACGCATACAGACTTTCACGCTGATGCCAGCCGGATCTATTGGAGGCGCAAGGAAAGATTCCAAAAGAAGGCCCTTTTACTCCGTACACAAAGGTCTGGTTGGGAAATGGCGCTGCGGACGGGCCCTCCCTGTACGATAAGTCCTGCCGAAAGCTGACGAAGCAAGGTTTCCAGTCCAAACTAATAACAAAGGTTCCTAGCACAATCTCATAATAACAGTTCTTAGTAACGATGCTAGTAATAATAACAATAATGAAAAAGCCGTCGTAATGGTTGAATTCCCGCCTGCCGCGGGTGCACCGCCTCCCCACAAAGAAATCTCACCGCCAATTCCCACACCATTGGCTCGTCAGCTCAATGATGCAAATCGCGAATATATCAAATCTTCTATAGACTGCTAGCCCGGATATATTGGGGAAATCCCCAGCGCCCAGAGGGCTGGCTGCACTTGTTCTCCACATGGCCTACTATCAGGATGCAAGGCGGAAAGCTACGCCTCTGCCTGCTGGAGCGCAAAAGGCTCGGGCAAAGCTCCGCTTCCTGATGACGTGGAGATTCAAAAATTCATCAATTATCCGCTGCTAAAAAAAAATTTCGCCAAGCCGCGCCGGTAGTTGCTTCAACTTGCTCGTCTATACTCGGTGTTGCCTTGATGGCTACTTGCCCAACCGCCATGGAAGCATTATGCTGACCGGAGCGCAGATCCAAACAGCGAACAAGTATTGGGTTTTCCAACACAACAACATGTGCTACATTTTTCTCGTTACTGGGGTGAAGCAACAATGTGAAGCAACAATGTGATTATATTACTGGCACGTAACATGTGCTCTATGCAGTGGTTGCCATCTAAGAGCCGGCCTACAAGCCAGGCGTGTCTAAAAAAAGAGGGAGAAAAAAGAAACCAACGCGGGAGATATCTAATGCTAATAATGCCCCAAATTTTATAGAAACAAACAGAAAAGGAAGCACCAGCTCGAAACTAAAAAATTGGGTATCACTCTGTCGTTGACAGAACCAGAAACACACATAGACCAAAAGTCGCTCCGCCATCTATCCATATTCCAAACCAAACTGCCCAAGTACTGCATCCGGCTCTAGTCATCCAACTCCAAGTTGACAGTACTTGTATCAACATCAAGCAAGATCCAAAAACTAAGAAACAACATCCACTCAGTCTTCTCTCCATCAGAACCTGTTTCTCCCATCTTCTGCTGTAGCACAAGCGCGGGGGGCCTTGCTTGTTTTCCCGTGGAGGCTGCATGCGCTGGTACCACAACCCATCTCTTTCGTTTGAACAAGGTACGCGGGGTGGCGGGTAACGTGTTTCTCGGTTGTCAGGATTCTTGTACCCCGTGCAATTGCGCGACTCCTCTCAGCGGAACTGAAGCCGGACGATGGAGAAAAGCATATTTTGTAAAACATGCAGCATAACAGCCACACAGGTAGGCAGCAGTTCTGGCCACACCGTAAAGTCCAACTTCCCCTCTAACCCAACATCAATCTTGAAGCAGAGCTTGATGAGCAGCCGAACCGCCAAACTAGCCACCAGCTCGCAGGCCCACGTCACCGAGGACGCGCGAAAGGTTAAATTGAAGTCGTACGGCTCATCGGGGCGGTCAAACGCAAAGTGCGGATACACAGCTTTGTTTGCGCCGTAGTGCAAGACGGCCACGCTGCCCAAAAACGTGGCCATCGACGTGTTTTCCGCGAGAAAGCGGATAAAGACATTGCGGGTCTGGATCTTCTGGTAAGAGCCGTAGCTGAGGGCATTTAAGCCCAGAACGGTGAGCATGTGATGGACACAGCGCGTCATCATAATTGGCGTCAGCACGACTAGAGATGTGGATGAAAGAATTTGGAGAATTATAAACTGGGCTGGTGAGCGAAGACGAGCATACAAGGCACGGACGTAAGTCTGGTAGGTCAACGTAAAGTATCTGTCACGCCTTATTAGTCAATTCCGTCTGTTTTCCTTCGTGAGCCACTGGATTGACCAAGAGGTGACAGTTTCTGGAGTTGGAAGTCCCACAAGGGACATGAGCAAGACAGTTTCGGAAAGACGTACAGCTTGAAGACCCAGCTTAACGGGTAGCTTCCAACTCGCTCGCCTTCTCGCATACCGAGAACCCAGCCTGTTAAAGCATCCAGCAGATGCACGGTCGCAACCCATCCGTACACGTACACAACCGTCTCCAAGCTGCTATGCGGTAAGGTGCGCAAGTACAGCTCAGCGTAAGCTTCCCCGATGACGTAGACACCAAGTCCAACAACCAAGGCGACACAAAACCACAGGAACCGCACAAAACTAGCCGGTAACCATCGCCGCCTCAGGGTTACCCGTTGGCCGCGGGGTTGCAGAGTGACCTGAAAAGTGTCCACTTCAGAATCCGCGAAAGGAAAGTTATTCCGCCTGCGTCTGTCCCGCCTAGAGGATAGTGTATCAGGCTCGCCGGTCCACCATGAGGTGGTGAAGATTCGCTGCGTTTCAGACAAGGAGTGTCTTAGACCAATATGTCTTTCATTTGTCATGAGGATGAGGAAAGCGGTTGCTACAGGTGTGGCCATGACGATAAACGTCCACGAGATCCAAGATGTGTTATGGACGGTGAGAAAGCGGGTCTCGGGGAAGTAATAGATCGGAATAGGAACAGCAATCGAGAGGATGGCGATCAGAAAGACGGTAAGAGGGAACCCTAGCGATTGCGGCCACCAGTTGAGATTGTACAAGTTGAAAACCTTGGTAATCCATATCAAGGCTGTGAGGTTGTAAAGACCATAGTACACAAACAGAAAGAACCAAAAATTGACCTGAACGCGGGCTTCTCCACGACCGGGAGTTTTGTGGTGGTCCCCAGGGCCTTCTAGCGTATCACGACTTGGTCCATCATGATTACCTGGTAAAGGATATTGAGGGAAGGGTATAGCACACCATGCCACGGCCTGCCTGTTTGTGATTAGTACAGAGATACAGCGCGGCTCGCGGGAGGGGGATCCCATGGGACGATATTCGATACCGTCAATGAACGGATACGTCATGGCTGACAATTCCAACACATACACCAGAAAAAGGGAAGAGCGAGAGGTATGAAAGAAAACGCACCAAAACAGCTGGCAGAAACACCAACAAACCATATCTACTCCACCATTTGTCCACCATTCTTTTGACCGCGGTCCGCTTCGGGTGCACCCATAGATCCATGATCCAACCTTGCCAGATCCTCTCGCCGACCCAAGCATGCTCATCGTCGTCATGTACGGCATCATCGTCATCATTAGTGGATAGTTGCGAAGCTACCAGAGCTCCGTAGCCAACGTGTACGCTGCCCCTGCCATCTCCTGTCACGGATGAAAACCGGTCTGCCAACAGGCCGAGCTGGCTGGACCTGCGATGGGATAGCCCGGGTCGGGGAGGGACTGCACGGAATCGGCCTAATAATGGGGAAGAATCGTTTGGTCGAACGCGGGATTCTGTGCCTTGAGTGAATTGGAAGAAGCTGGACATTTGGACGACGGGCGAATACCGGGAACTGTGCACCGGGGATGTCGAAGCGGTAGCGGAGGCTCACGGCCTTCTGAGAGGGAGGCTGTCGGGAACAAGCGATGCTATCAGTGCAGCAAGCTGTTGATATTTTTACCGACTTCGATTTCGGGGCATCTCGTGGTCGTGCCGCCTGCTTTTCAGGCTTTGTCCTGTCGCAGTTGGGTGCAGACCGGTCTGGAGTGTGTTGGGTTCTAAATTGATCAGGCTCTCGAAGGGATGGACGAATGACGGGCCGGATGCTCCTGCGTCGAGGCGATCTCGGCAGGCACCGCGCCAGGGAGGAGAGGAAAGGGCGTGACGCGACTGGCTGCCCGTGCACCCGCGTCAAGGAACCGTGACGGCACTTGTGGGCCCAAGTCGGCTGCGCCTGCCGCGTTATTGTGTAAAGCGCCTGCCCTGGTCTGCCCTGGTCTGCTGATGTCATCTCATCTTTGGTAACCCTGGCAAAACCGGCCAATACTACGGAGTATCTGGCGGCATATTTATTACATGAATCCATAGCGTTCTTTTCCATTTCAACCCCAGCGCAGGCAAGAACATAGCAACAAATCTCACGCAAAGACCATGATTTTCGTTGCAAGGCAGTGTGGCAGGTCCTCGTGAAAGCTCTGGCACGGCATCGTGACAATAAGCTTTATCCAGCCAGCTGATCGTCCATCAGGGGTATTGTGGCACATCTTCCCGCAACTCTATTATACACGATATACGAAAGTCTCTGTCCATAACGAATCGACTTTTGCCCTACATCGTCATCATCCTCTTGTGCCACTTCTGTAGGCTTTCACAGTTCTCGGCTTCAGAAAGATGTACACCCAACACCTAGCACTTCTCAGTCGCCTGCATCCGATCCGATGTCAGATCCGACGTCAGAAACGTCATCTACTATATCTGAGCCCTCATCACATCCATCGTCGTAGTCTTCGGCTGAATTCTCCGCCGAGCTCTCCTCAGGCTCAGCACTTTCACGTCGAGGTACCTCCTCTTCCAAAATACCACCAGTAACGTCGTCTGTGAACGCGACAGTCTTGGTGGCGGGGGGGCTGTAGGCAGGCAACGCTGTCTCCAGTACATCTCCGCTCCATGGCTTACACTCCTTTACGTGCTCACCACATCGCAAACATGTCCAGCCTTCACCCTCTTCGCGCTCGAGCCGTGTCGCCAAGCAAACGAAGCAGTAAATGCAGCCGCAGGGGATCACCTCGTATGGATTCGTGACATCCGTTTGGGCAGAGCCAATAACACCAGTTGATGCAGCGGCAGCCATGATCTCCGTTTCGTTGGTGGCCGAGTCATTTTGGTCTTGGTAACAAATGGCACATGTTCGTTCTGGCAAGAAGGCATACTCTCCATTTCCCGACTTTTCCTCTTCCCCATTTGTGTTGATTATTTCTTTTGTTTTCCTCCACGTCTTATTCAGCCACCGTCGCCATCTGTTGATTCCGATCAACGGTAACACGAAGAGTAAAAATTCAGTGAGTGCATGCCAGACAAGCTGTCGATTGAGATATTCGAATGATACCTCCCGGCTCACCTGACTCGTAGGCGGGGCCAGTCGCATTCTCAGTATTCTGTCCAGCAATGTTCTGTAGCGACCATGAAGGAGGAATATCAAGAACGAGGTCAATGCTGCAGTGGAATGCATAGTCGTCAATCGTGATGTCCAGCGAGAAAGTTGTCGAATGCGGGGACTGGGCTGATTATAGCCGTCATCCTGTTGTAAAAGCCAATCCTCCCATCTCGTCCAGGCATATTTTCCAAAGACGGTAATCAGACCGTATACGGACTTTTGTAGTTTGGTTGGGGGTGAGAGGACGGGTCCCGATTGCCTCGCATCGGTGTACTTGAGGTTCTGAAGTGCAGCACCGTATGTCGCATCGTGGTCCCATATGGTGAGCTTGAACAGAATGACTCTCAAAGCCAGCATTATTTCGGCAGACCATTCGTCTTGTAAATGTCCTCCGGCAAAGTATCTTAGAGCGTCGCCGACTTGATTTTTCAAAAGGTCAACAAGTTCTTCATCGAGGAGTTCAGCATCTACCTGCGCAACGCGGAACGCGGGCCGTGTGCCCTCCTGTGACGATATGGCTTCCCATGCTGGAGAGAGTCTGTTGAAGGGGAAGGGCAAGCATTGCAGCCGAGAGCTAGCATGGGAAGCCTGTCGGAGTGCAGCAAGTGTCGCCACGGCCTCTGCTTCGCGCGCCTGACGCCGTGCGGCAACGCGTTGCTGCGCTTGAATGAAGCTCGAATCGGTCATCGGAACGATATTGGACAGATTGTTGAGCAAAGGACAGCAACCGACGCAACCGATGCAACCGAGGGTGAGCGCAGTCTGGGATGGAAGAGAATCGAGAAGGGTGGCCAGTATGTCAAGCAACTTTTGCCAGCTCGAGGACAGAGGGGGTTAGCCTCAGGTGAACGATGTGAATGGTGCTGAGGTGGCGGTGGTTGTCGTTGCGGCTGCGACGTGATGAAGCGAGCCGAGGCCAAAGCCACGGCGTGCAGGTATCCACTCATGCTGGCCGAGCTCACCGTAGAAGCTCCTGGCTCACCTCCCCCAACCCGCATCGTTCTCTTATCAATCCAGGTCTTTCCATATTTGCAACATCACCAAACACTACTGCCCGGCTGCGCGCGTGCCTAACTACCTGCAGGCACTGGACCTACATGCCTAGGTGCAAATCACCGCGGCTGAAGTTGAAAGGTTCAGTACCATTTGCCGCAGTAGCTCCTCGCCTTATTCCTGGCCTGCCTTTGACTGATATTAGTTCGAAATCTTCCGCGATAGTTTTGTCAAATGCGCAGATCACGCGCTTGCCTCTTATGATGTGAACGTGGATCAGCCGGCGGCCGTCAACCACTAATATTATTGGAAGCAGAGGAAGCAGCTGGTTGGTACTGCCCGCTGGGACTAATGGCGGGTGGGACAATCGACAGGTGCTGGCGGGCGCTCTTTCCCGGGCATGCGAGCTCTGAGCCAATGACGGCATACACCGCCATGGCTCCTTCGCATCTGTTACTTTACGCGCCTGCCACGCCAGGAACATAGATAGCACACCGTCATGACGTCCTCGCCTACATTGACTTCTCACAATCACTCTGGTTCTGCCTGCATAATTTCAATTTACCGGCCCGGCTTTCATTCAGTTCGTTGTCGATGACCCATGCTCTTGGCCCCATTAGGCAGGCGGCGACTACTCTAATAACCAGCATCTATAGCCTGTCGTATGTTGAGGGGAGGCCGAGAAACTCATCCACATATCCTTACAGCACCATTTGAGTACCATTAATTAGAGCTGCTCATCGGCATCGCCTCCGCAGTCGCTCGACCCACCAGCTTAACTTCAGAGCGACGTAGAATGTCATCGGTACGACGCCGCCGCCGCCGCTCTGGTGACGTTAAGGCGGAGTCGTCATTGCTCCAGGCAGAGAGATCTCTGCCGGTTGATGGGTCATGGCGAATGGTTGAGGGCGAACATGACAGTTTTGATACCACCATCTTGCCATCCATGGCCGACGATATCCTTGTTCCTCTATGCAGTAGCCAGCCGTCATCTGGATTTCCTTCACAACTATCCTCTCAGGGGAATATGAGCATAGAGTCTGAATCGGGGTCCCAGGATAGCATACGAGATTTTGTGAAGCACCAAGATGATGATCAAGTGATTCTCCGAGAACCCTTTCGACCAAGCGTCATCTTGACAGCCAGCTCCAGGCAACAAAGAGGACATCGCACGCCGAATCCGCAGTTCACGATGCCGCTGATAGAGACCGATGGCCCAAGACGAAGTAGCGGGGCCAGCTCCAGGACCATCAAGCCCTTTGGCATGAGTACGAGCTACGAAGGGGAAGACGAGGAATACTTTGGTGCAAGACGTGGCCAGACGTCGACCGAAAGTCCAATGAAGACCAGATATCGACGACGAAAATCAACATCCGGTATTGATGATCCTCTTCGGAAAAGGACGGCTACAGACTTTCAAGGCTCGAGTACCTCGCGGGCTTTGGGCAGCCACGTTGCCGCACTACTGCCGTCAGCCATTCTCAGAATTATAGTCTGGACTGGCGAAATCTTCTTCATTGCGCTGAATTTTGCCAAATACCCGCTTGGACTACTCCTCGCCGTATATCTTGTCTTTGGCAGCGCCATCATAGTACAGAACGTGGCGACAAGGTCCATTTACACTGCTATATCGCCAATATGCCGGCTTCCAGGAATGTCGCGATTCAACTTGCCTTTTTGTCCGCTTAAGGGTTCCATCGATTTTAGCAATAATAACACAATTGCTAGCCAGCCGGTGGAATTCAACGACCTGATAGGTGTACAGTCCAAGTTCGAGCAGGTTCTAGAACGGAGCGCGGATGGGGTTTCTTTACCCTTTGATATGAAACGGTCAGAGGCTGCGGTCAGAGATTTGCGAACTCTCGTCCGACACAGTGACATTCAGGCACGACACGAACTCGTGCTTGAGTTTGATGGATACATTGAAACGGCAAGGGAGGCAGCGTCAGATTTGCAAAAGTTCAACACTCATGTCGGATCTGCAGTTGATGCGGTCATCAGCATCAATCATTGGACATCACGATATATAGATTCTCTATCACCAGACACAGAAACGCCGCCCTCCGTGCTGGCTGAATGGACGCGATGGATTTTCTACCCCTTCCAACCCGCCGATGAGCCATTTAGCGAACGCATTATACTCGACAAGTACATCGAGCATACCGGTCTTGTGTCTGAACGCATTTCGTCCCTCATCCTGGAGGCACAGGCTGTGCTTCGTCTGCTCACAAAAGCAGAAGACCATCTCGGTATCATCTACGACATCACGTCCCGCACGTCGGCAAGCGTGTCATCCCGCCGAGAAGAAATTCTCTGGAACATTTGGACCCTGATCGGCGCTAATTCACGTCATCTGCAGAAGCTTTCTCAACAGCTCTCTCTGCTCCGACAAGTTGACACACAACGCTCTACAGCTGTAGACCAAGTGAGCGCTTTGATCCTCGAACTGGAATCTATTCAAGCCAACCTGGGCGATCTACGAGACCGTGTTGCAGAACCTCGGCTCACAAGCGAATCCGGCACCACGCACATCCCACTCACTGTGCATATTGAGACAATCAACCGTGGGGTAGACCGCTTACAGGCCGCGAGGAGAAGAATTCGTGCCGCTGAGGATGATCAAGTGAAAAACATCATGGCGAGAGCGGGTCTCAGGAATGATCAAGAGCGGTTGATAGACGCGTCAAATGGTAAATGAATGTACAATCATGGAGTATTCTTTTGCACACGTTCCCTGGTAAAGGTCTTGCTTGGTATAAAATAGCAATGTGTACTATGATGGCTCTTCTTTTCGAAACGGGTTTGAGGCTCTTTTGACGGCCATGTTGTATACACAAATAAGAAACATGAATTAAGTGAGGAAGGCTGACAAACTCGGGTTACCCTGACGTCACCTACGACCATAAAGTGGGATTGGGACTGACTTGCAAGGACTTGCAACGCGCACGTGAACAGTCACCAACGATCCAATTCTCAATAAAGTGGAAGCGCTACAGCACTACGGAGTATTCATAACCAAGACTCGTGGCCATCAGGATGCCCTTCACTCCTGGTTGGAAACTAAGTCGCTACGTCCTCCGGCCTGCCAAGGACCACTGTCCCACGTCAGCACCGTGCAATCCCACCACCACACCACTTATCTCTTGTGCCGTAAAATTTCAATCCGTCATTGATGGGGGAAAAAAAAAAGATGGGTATTGAAGAACATGATGAAACGAATATACCTGGCGGGACAAGTTGTTGCACAGGCAACGTGTCATGGCCCCTGAAGTAAGGCGCCCAGAGATGTAACAAGGAAGTAAAACCAAGATGTAACCGAAACATGTGTTTTTTTGCTCATGACGCCTGAAAACCCTTCCCTTCCCGTTCCATGATATCTAGCCGGCCAATGTTATCCTCCCTACTTCCAGATTCTAATCCAACAGAAGCCAGAAACGCCGATGCGATGCTTATTGTACTCAGTGTGTAAGGAATTGATGGCCGTGTCGTTCGTCAAATGTTTCCCGAAATGTGATGCGTGCTAATCGAAGCCCGGGAATGCCTTGGAGATTGCTCGTCGCCCTGCAGTAGTGAGGATCAGTGAAAAAAAGGAACCACGCGGGTCATGCTGCTGCTCACCAAGACGGTCAGCTTGATGAAACTCACATTTAGGACGAGAACGGTCCGGATCGTCGAAGGGGGCGTTGTTATCGGCAATCTGTCGCATACGTTCTCGCGCAAAAGAGGATGGGCTGCCGCGCCTGTTTGGTGCCGTTGGGTTCATCTTGAGTTCGGCATCTTCTGGTTGTGTAGGCAGCACTCCTAGAGACTTAGGCTTCACCTTTCGCGGCCGAGCCTTTGTGACAGCAGACGACGAAGGCGTCATGTCTGCAGAATCTGGTGTTGTCGAGTCTATTGATCGATCTAAAGATAGGGACAAGCAATTGCTTTCATCCATGTCTGTCGACCTCTGACTTTCACCAACATCTGCATCCTTCTTGGGCGCTGTAAGCATCTTCAATGGGATGTTGTCCGCCTGACTCGACGGCGGACTGCCCGAATGCGATGAACTAAGTAGCTTCTTGCCCCAGGTCTTTAATTTCGTGTCCTGAGATACAATAGAAAGCTCATCCAAGTCCACTCGTTCTCGTAATCGTCGCAATGCTCGCTCCCGACGCACCATTCCGTTAGTAATCTTCGGACTAAATCCCCGCGGTAACATGCAATGCTTGCAGGTCGGGCACAACGAGCTGTTCTGGATAAGGAATTCATCGATACATTCGGTGTGAAATATGTGACCACAGGGCAATTCGCGAATAATCGTCACTCGGTGTTCGAAACTGGCGAGGCATATGTGGCAATTTGGTTGATAGTTGGTGGCGGTCGTCTCTCCGACACCTGCCAAGTTGGATCTCTTGCTTCGAATGCTGCGCACACTCGGGGCGGACGGAGCCAGTGTATCAGACGTCGTGTTGCTGTTATCGTGACGACGTTTTCGTCGCGTCTTTTTGACGCCTGTTGATGGTGTATTTTGCGCAAGAGGACTTCTCGGTACGTCCAGTAAGTCCGCCTCCGCGTTGTACGTGAATAAGGGAAATTGTGTAACATGCGAGGCAGGAACTGTGACACGATTGATTCCCATGGCTTCAAGATCGACCTCGCCAATCTGAACCCGCCGTTTTAGTGAATTCCGGTTTCGCCGTTGAATAAAGTGCATGATCAGGGACACAACGAGGATTACAGACAGCAACGCCCCTATCACAATGAGGATGAAAGCCCAAGTAGCAGGCGGCTTGGTAGGCCGATCCAGAGTGAGTCTCGTCCATATCCGCAGATACGTCGTCCACTGGATGTTGTATAATTGTTTGATCTCGTCGCCATGGGGAATTTGACTAATGGCTCCGGAGTACAAGCTTAATTGCGTCATGATCTTCTGGCCCTCCCGGCCGGGAATGGCGAAAATAGGAAAATGGCGGTTCGATCGCCAAGCTCCTCCGTCGCCGAGATTCCATACTGGCGAGTCCCCTTCTTGAGGTTTGTTGGTGGAGTTGTTGGGTTTGTAGAAGACGAAGGCCCTCACGGGTCCTTGCAAAGCGGAGTTGAGATATGCTTGTGTGCAGTCGCTGCTGAACCATGGCGCTATGGCAATCAGGTTGAAGTTTGCAGGCGGCAGGTTCTTTCTGCGAGTAACGTTGCGCGGAATAGAATCGTATTGTTGCACATCGCAGGATGGAACGGAAGAGACGTCGGGAACGAAGAGAAGTCCTTGGATCAAGCTCTCATAAACGCCGGTGTTTCCAGTCGACAACGTGGTTAAGTTTTTGTCGATGGTTTGCTCGTAAGCCAGCTGGCTCTGTCCGGGATATTGTCAGCATGTAGAACAAAGCACAACATGGCATGGCATGGCCGCGTCTAGCTCGGAGGGAGGCGAACCGTCTGTTGTGAGAGGTTCTTGGATATAGTCGTTGCAATTGTTCCCTCACCATTCCAACCAGGGTTGCTGAACAGAAAGCTACAAGGCTGTCAGCAACGATGATGACGGCCTCGGTGCGATATAACGGGTAGCATGAAATGCGAAGGTTGAGTTGCAGGAGGCATAAGAGTAGGCATGGTCGGCATCTTCGGCGATGGCCTAGATGGACAACGGGGTCAAAGGCATACATACACGTTGTTTTGGAGGCTTGAGAGCGCTACATGAGAGATAACTATCTGTTAGCATGTGGTCCGATGGTCGGCAGTAGAGCGCCAGTCAGATAATTTCCGTCGCTCTAGGACTCGAACAAAGAAATTTTGTGGTCAAAGAGCGAGTGGCCTGAGGGCGACATACACATTCTTTCCTCAACTCATGTTTCGTTATGGGTGTGAAAGGAATGACATTGCGGGCGACGCAGCGCGACGGCGTCGTAACCGTTTGCAAATTGACGGTCAGGGTGATAACAAGCGTGTAAATAAAAGGCGTTGGGCGTCAGACGTCGACCGTGGTGAGGAGTTGGAGATGCGAAGAGTGTGAGAATGGCGTGCGAAGGCGCTGATGGCTCGTTTGGCGGAAAGTGAATGCAGAATGCACCGAGACAAAGCATTGCCAACAAGGCAACGTCGATGATACGAAGGGAGGGGGGGGGGGAGCTTGGGAAGACGGAGAAGCACTAGAAGTAGATGCAAGCAAGTGTTGGGAGGGGCCAGGTGGTGTCAGTGTCAGGCTACGGAGTACGGAGTACGGAGTACATGAGCAGATTTTGCTGTGTTTGTTTGAGCCTCGCCGACCGACCGAGTGTGACCTTTCTTGGACACGGCGAATAGGCAGCCGGCCCAGTATCTTTCTCATGCCTGGAAGTTCAGGTACATTAGCGGCGCAGAACGGAGAACCGTCCGCTAATAACAGCCGCTAATCAGAGCTGCAACCGCCAACACTGAACGGTCAAATGGTCTGGTGGCCACCAATGATGCTTAGGACGATGAAAAACCGCCCAACTAAAGCGGGGCGGTGGGTGCAGGCACAAAAAGAGCAAGTACGACGCGTCCTTGATACCGAGAAGGAGCACGGAGCACGGAGTTACGGAGTTGCGGCCAACCCTTCAGACTGCTTCCTGTCTTCAGGTCCAGCTTGCCTAGGCAGGTACAACATACATACCTACCTAGGTAGGTAGGTACCTAGGTATCCGGTGCGTTGCAGCGTACAGCGTGCGGACTTTGTTTAGTGCGCAGATCAAGCGAGTCATGAAGGACAGAAGGACAGACCACTTTCATAAGAGCCCGGAAATCTCTCATTACCTTACTAGGTAGGTAGGTAGATAGTAGGCAGGTAGATTGTCCAAGTTCGGGATCTCCAACGTCTGCGAATACCCGTGGCGCGGACACTGCCCTATGAGTAAGCGCGCAACCGGGCTCGTACCTAGTACAGTACCCCTAGTTCGACACCCGCGTGGCGCAGCTGGCAAGTGGGGTGGCAGGTGGCAGGCAGGCCAGGGTGACCGCCCGGATGGTCCGACGAATAACTCGTCGATGTCTCTGTACATTTCCCACACCCATCTTACCTCATCACATCACGTCACGTCACGTCACATCACCCACGGCTCTCACTATTGACGCTGTCTTGGTATTATGAATGATAGAAACAGGAGCGAGGTAACACCACATGGCCCGATGCCGCACACAACTGGTACCTTAGTGATGCTGTGATCGGTAGTTGCAACTCTAATGCTTACTCGGTTGGGGTGAGTGGTCTAGCGCCATCTACTATTGAATGTTGTGGTCCAGCTCGCAATCGGCCTTTGATGAGCATCTCTTCGCCAAACTATACGAAAATCCGGCCTATCACCAGAATCGAAGTCACTGGGGCAAAAGCACGGAGTAGTGGTGTTCCCTTGAAAGAAGCTGGCTCTTGCACTAACCACCTTTACCTTGTCTACCTGGTAGGTAGGTTGACAAGTATGCAGGCACTGACGCGACTTCAGATGGACACAGTTCAGAACCCGGATTTTTTTTTTTTTTTTTTACAGGAATTTGAGGTTAATTGTGCGAGCTGTCCCATGGCGGAATCAATAACTGATCGCGTGGCAAGGCCTGTATGGTTTCTGTCAGGTCCGACGATCAGAACTTCCAGCGGAATGAGCCAGGCCGAAGTAGCAGTGGTCACGCTATTTCCATGCGAGGAGCGCGCGGACGAGATACTTACTTTCTCAGGACTAGGAGCAGTCATTGTCGAATCAGATTCGAGGCACCCCGAGACAGCGGATGAGAAAGCTTGTCTCGTCTCTTTAAGGACGTAAACTACAGGCATCCTCTGCCAATTGAAAATCTGCCAGGGGCTACTTAAATAGCATTCTATATTCTACGTACCAAAATAGAAGCACCAGCAACGATCGACATCTGCCGATGAATATTCTTCCGCCGAGTGCGCTGTTTCCCCAGTCTCCCGTTCCGATAAGGGGCTCGTCGAGAAGGCTACGAGATTGAAGCCTTGCAGGCCTTGGGGAGATGTAAAAAGTGATGGGATATTTTTAAAGAAGGGATATCCAGGGACATGCTCGCTGCGCTGCGACGATATATATTGGCCTACCGGTATGCACGAAAGGATGAAATTGTGCTCCGTACATCAAGTCAACACATGCGCAGTACATGATATCTCTTTGATGCCGAGCCGGCTCCAACCCAGTACAGACAGGGACAAGCAAGGTCTCTTGAGGCACTTCTTATACGTTGTACAGTGCTAATGAATACGGTAATAGAAGTGCTAGTGAGCCTCTGTGATATAGAGGTACACCCACTGCATATACATGGCAAGTCTCACATTTGCCGCGGCTCTGCCTAGCCTCGCGCCGGCGATTGAAGACATCGTCAGCAAGGGGCCTGGGCCTCACCAGTGAAGATGATGTCCTTACGGAACTCTGTACATCAAGTACCTCCAACCCCGCTAGTCCTGATTGGCCTAGGTATGTATGTATGTACCTGGGTGCCCACCGGGGGTGGTATTGAAGCCAACGTCCACCGAGATGTTCAAAGAGCCACAATCTCAACTGCCCATTGCGGCACCATCTTCCGCATCAGGGCCCCCCGGACAAGCCGTACAACAGATACCCGGGTATTCAGCAAAGTTGTCGCTCTGCTGCCGAGCTGCCTCGCTCATATGTGCTGGTACCCGATTCTCTGCAGTTGGTCGGGGTCCGAGGCTAGAACGAAGGAGAGCGCGGTGATGACGCGTCTTGCAGAAAAATTGCCGGCCAAACCTCCGTCGACGGCTCGACGTCATGAGTCAGCAGCAGCAGATCGACGGTAGATGGCCCAGGCAGCTGCACCGACCGCGTCGGCTCATCGCGCGAGTGGCGTGCGGAGGCATGTGTTGCGCCTTTTGCAGGCACCGAGAGTAGAATCATTTTGCGTGCGCACAGGCCAACATGGCCGCAGATGGACAATGCTCACGGAGTAAAGGCCGTTCCCGTTCCGTTCGTTACGGCCTGCGTCTCGCCCGTTTTACCCCACGGCATGGAAAACCCCTCCTTGGGCGAAGCGCTTTGGCGATGAGGCTTTGCGAAGGCTGCGGGGTGCCAGTTTATTATGCACGCATGTCGGACGGATGGGCGTTCCCTCCTGCTGCGACAGTGGCCTGCTTGTACTCCGGCCTCTGCTAAGACAGGGAACCGCGACTTTGCGCATGTCCCGTTGTAATTGCCTTGCCCCCCCGATGGTCCGTGCCGCCGCCGGTGTTTTTTTGGGGTTTTTTTTTTTGTTCAGAGCTGGGATTTTTAAAATTCTCGGCAATTCCCGTCTTGGCGTTCGACATGCTGTGGAAGAAACGCTCTGCTCTCCACCCTTCTCTCTCCATTTGTCGAGCGTCTGATAGGTTCTCGTGTAGGGTAGCTTACGCTTTGCCGTAACATGACAGGAATAACAAACTATAATCAGATGCAGAATTATAAGCGTGTATCATGGGCGACGATCCCTCGGTTGCGTTGGATTCCTGCTTTGCACTTCGAGAGCCGCGTGTTATTTGCATCCATTGATATAGATGTAGCTACGTTTGACCTACATTTTGACCTGATAGGATTGATGAGCCTCCCACGAGAGGCCGATCGATTACTCCCAGCACTGGGATGACACAGAAATATGGATAAAGCATGACATCAGTGCAAATTCGGCGAAATGGTTCTCGGATAATAGCCAATCAAACTCTAGTCAACATATCCACGTCCCTTACTTTGTATCAGCAATTCATCACTCACACGCCTCACGCCTCACGCCTCGCTTCGTCGCGTCACCATGCGCGTCTAACCGTGTCAACACAAGATCCTCAGCCGCGTATTCTTCTTGCCCGACAGTGCTCTGCACGTATGCCAGCTCAATATCCGTAGCCGCTTCCACCGCCGTATCCGCCCTGCTGGCGGCGGCCGCTGTAGTTGTCACGCCCGTATTCTTCTTCCTCCTTGTCATCACGACGGCCCTCACTACGGCGTCCGTAGCTGCTGTTTCCGCCGTGGCTGGATTGCTGACGTCCATCGTATTCATCGTCATCGCGGCGACGGTGCTCGGAACGACCATGGCTGTCGTCGTCATCACGGCGGTGGTGCGCAGAGCGCCCACCGTGGCCACTCTGTTGCTGCTGGCCGTAGCCGCTGTTGCTGGAATCCTGCCGACCATACCCACTGCTACCTCCATAGCCGGACTCATGGCTGCTGTTGCCACCACCACCATAGCTCGACTCCTGACGTCCGCCGTATTCGTCGTCATTGCGCCGACGGTTGTCATCGCCATAGCCGCTACTCTGCTGGCTGTGGCCGTAACCGCCAGTACTTTGTTGACCATGTCCGTAGCTGCCGGTGCTCTGACTATGCCCGTAGCCGCCGCTGCTCTGCTGACCCTGCCCGTAGCCACTGCTGCTCTGCTGACTCTGCCCGTAGCTGCTGTCCTGACGACCATGGCTCGTCTGACTTCCGGAAAAAGAGTCGTTATCGTTCCGGCGATTACTCTCCCCACTCGCACCGAAGGCATCCCCAAGAATGGAGCCAGCCTTGCTCAAGAAACCTTCGAGGCCGCTCTTTTCCTCCCGAGCATGGGGAACCTGACCAGCTGGCAGCTTCAGGCCAGTTTGCTGCTCCACGGCGTTCGAAATGAGCCCTGTAGCACCCTGGTAGATGGCATCGGCAGCAGCGCCGGCGATCTTGTTCTCCAGAGTGTCGGGCTCGCCGTAGAGCTTTCTCATCTTGAGCTTGCCAGTGCAGCCATGACCATGACCTGTGTCATCAACACCTTCCTTGTGGTTCTCGCCTCTCATGACGCCCTCACGAGACAGCTTCTGGCGGTAAGAATTCTGCTCGCTTTGAAGCTCTGTCCACCATGTCTGGACTTCGTTGAACATGGCGTTGCGGGCCTCGGACACACCGTCTTGTCCCATATTTCTTTGCGCAGGGTGATGCAGGATACCGTTGATGACACGATCGCACAGACGGTTTACATCGACACTTTCATCATCGATTGCGTCCATGATTTGCGGAACAGTCCAGCTGACCATCTTGGCCGCAGTGCGGCCTGCAATTTCGTTCAAGATCTGGAGCATTTTTAAAAGTTAACACCAGAAGAGCTTGACTGACCAAGGCCGTCGGAGGGCCAAGAGCCGGAATGATGGTGAGCTTACGTTGGAAAAGTGATCCTTGGATAACATCGAATGAGTGGGATCAGTGGATCGGTCGTTGTCGAAGACGACGTGTTGCTCATCCTCGCTGCTCTTGATGACCTCACCTGAGCCGGTGGCCAGCTCATTCTTGACCTGGCGAATGAGAGGCACGACAACGGGAGCCATGATGGAGAAGACAAACCGAGAAAGCTGATCCTCCAACTGCTCGATGATCTTGGGCAAAACAGGAATCTTCTCCACAGCAGTGGTAATATTCTTCATGATGTCGTCATGAAACTCTATAGCAGGCATGATTTGTTTGTAGACTTGTTCGACGTAGACGGTGAACTCCTCGGCATCTCGAGGCGACACTGACGTGTTTCCCACCTGCGTAGAAGCGGCGTTCACCTGGATCTCATCCATTCGATTCTTTTGGCTCTTGCCTCCAAAGAGGCTGTCAGGGATCTTGTCGAGCAAGTCACGTAGCAAACTAGTATCGGAATTCTTGCTATCCTGAAGAGTGCCTTCCAATTCCTCAATTTCATTCTGAGTCATCTTATCCGAAACTACACGCCAATGTCAGTCAGGAGAGTGAAAGGTCGAGGACGAGACTTGGACGGCCGATCGAATAGCACGAACCTTCACCAACGACTGAATGGAGAAAGTCAACACCTCCGAATGTTCCAGTCACAATGGGGTAGACCTCATCGTTAGCTCCCTCGAGGCGCATGCGCGTATCACGTCCAACATGGGGGAAGACATCTCGCTCGCCGAGCTCAATTAGGGCCAGTTCACAGTAGTTGCTGTGGGCAAGGAAATCTGCAAAATTTCCGTCAGCATGATGTTCATGACTCACGTCTTCCCCGAATAATCAACGAAGGGGACTAGGGCTCATGTCCCACGGCAAAGGGTATATTCTGTCGAGGAGCAGTTGTCCCCTAATTTGGAGCATTATGAGACTTACCCTCCAAGCAGTGAAGACCGGTTCCCATCAGTCGAAGAGACTCATACAGGTCTTCCTTTCTTCCGCCATTTTTGTAGTTTCGACCAAGTTCAATGCAACGAGAAAAGAGGTCTCTAACGTGTCTGGAAGATGTCATGATGCCAGCACGGTCATTTGCGATGTAGTTCTTCATGCCAGACGCGGGATCGATTGAAAGCTCACGCTCCTCGTCAATGGGGCCTCGCAGACGACGGTCATACTGTCGGGCATCTTTATTGTCGGCATAGTTCTTGGGGTTGTCAATGTGATCTTCAGGTCGGTAGCAACCGAGACGTTCAGCAGTAACCTCGAATTCACCAGATCCGTAACCGAAAGTCAAGAAGCCGAGAACACAAAGGAGCAAGCGAATCGCCTCAGCGGAAACAGATTTGACAGTACCGACATCGATGGCCTGCGAGTAGTCTCGCAACCAGTTTCCGAAGTACACCCTGGAGACCATGATCTTGTTGAACTTCTTATGCTTCATGGCCTGGGCCATGGCCAGGGTAAGAAGGGCATCTTCGATATCACCGTGTCGCCCTGCGCATGGGAGAAGAGGTTAGATCAATGGGAACTTGACATGAGGTATGAAATACCGAGAAAATCGGGAGAAGATGGTGGGTCATGATACAGTTCTGCCCCTCGACCTTGGATGTAGAGCCGATGTTGCCAGCGCCAAAAGCGGCTGCCGGGCTAACGAGAGCGACGAGGACAATCAAGCCCATGAAGATGCCATGGCTTCTGAAGTCGATCATCGTTACCCAATGGCCCAGTGACACGATAATTTATGGTCGATTCCTGTTGGTCTCGATGGAAGGTAGGCCAGGTTGATACTATTTGGTGGGGTAGATGGTTGGTTACGAAACTTGGTCCTGGCTCGAACAGGGAGCAAGTCTACGACAACAACAAGACTGAATGAAGAAGTAATGAAATGGGATAGAATAGATTGTTTGGTTGGGAGACGCAAGATGGCAGAAAAGCTAGAGGAGTGAATCAAAGAGGAGAGAGGAGAGGAGAGAGGAGAGGAGAGAGGAGCGAGAGAAGAGCGAGAGAAGAGCTCTACAGGAGGGGCTGAGGAGGGGTAACAGAGCTAGGAGTTATTTGTTGTCACCCCGTTGCTCAAACGGTGCAATGGACTGACTGGCCTGGCCGGCTGGCTTCACGGTACATGATTGACTTGGCCGTGCAGGGTTAAGTCAAAGGCTGGACTTGGTTTGTTGTCGCAGATGGATGCACAGGCGTTACGTGTAGAGAGGCTGTATTGAGTAAAAGTGCTGGGTGTCACAGTCACATACGACTGGACTGCTTTACGCGTACCAAGATGATATAGGTGAATTTGACGAGAACTGCTCTTGCGATGATGTCGCTGGCCGCCATTGAGCCCGTAGACACACACGGATGAGCTTTGGAGGTACCCAGCAGCATCGGGACAGGCCTGGGACTCAAAGCTCCCGCGACTGAACTCCTCTGTGCCTCTAGAAGGTCTGTCTGATACGGAGTAGCGGAGCACTGTTCCCCGCAAGCTGATGGCGAGAGAGGCCGCCAAGACAATGGGAGGAGAATGGAATGGCTTAGCTGGTCCAGTGCTGCTAATCAGAGACATTTTCACGCACTGAGTGCATTGAATCGAAGCTGAATGTGAAAAACACTATAGTCAGTCCCTAGTCACCCCGTGAGCCAGACAACCAATGATGATTGGAGGTCAACCACAGAGGTCGCGAGTTTGAACTAGAAGCTTGGTTCGTTCGTGTTTTTGTGTTCCGCGGTGCCAATGACGGAGGCAAAGGTAGTCAGCCAGTCAGGTAATCCTGAAACTTGAAACGGTGGAGGCGCCCGTCCAACGACCCCGCACTCGCGCCCGCGCCCCTTTTCCTGCCAACAGTTCAGCCACCCGCCACAGCCACCCGCCACAGCCCTTGGAACGAACAGCGTCGGTACTCGGTAGAACATTAAATTGTCAGCCACATTAATAAGATTGGGGGGGGGGGGGGGGGGGCGAGGCTTTGCTCAGGAGAGCATCTCACTCGAAACTACCCCGATGAGCGCTTCATCTCCATTTGCATGCTGTCCAAGTTATAGGCCTTCAATTCCAATGGGGCGTTTGAGCATCCGCAATTCATGTCTTTGTAGGTCAGGTTGACCGTCCAGAGACAAACTCTTGTCGTAGTAGTTGGCATCTTGAAACTGTATTGTAGACTACCGAGTGCCGCCGTTCGTAGTGACCACTACTAATACGGTTGCTTGAGGAGCCATTCTCAACAACACGGAAAACCGACGTGGATGCAAATAGGATCCTGTTCAAAATACTACATTTGTGTGAAATAGATGCGTCCAAGTCAACGTCGGATACAATGCAAGGCACTCCTTATCAAGTTATTGGAGAGCATTGTCGAGCCCTACCAATACTCCGTACATAGAGCTCATCCCCCTGCAGAAGAAACGAGGTATGCGAGAGAATGCGGGCGGGCAAGTACATCGTGGACCAACTCGAGTACCGTGAGGTAGTAACTTGCAGTAAGACGACCAGAGATGGGGGTCGTTCTGTGCGTGTCAGCATTATACTGTAGTGGCTGGTCAGTATTCGCTAACTGTGGCCTATTGAGTGAACTGAGCAGCTTATTTGACTGTTAACAGTAAGATAAGGAAGGATAGAAGGGCGCACTGCACAGAAGGGTAGAAGGAAGGTCCGGGGGACACAGAGCGTCGCGCAGGCTGAGCAAGTCCGTTCTGAAATGTACACGCTGCATCCCGAAGGCGCTGGAACGATGGCCTACTGTCGCTTGCGGTCGGCAAGCGGAGCAGACTGAGCGAGACGCGCTTCATCAGTGTCGTCGATGCCTGGGCAACCCACTATTTGCCCTCCCCCCCCATTTAGTGACACTGCGACACTGTTGCTCCACAGCTGACTGATCAGCGATTTCAGCGCATCACCTGGCAAGAGTTCCTGGGAGGTCGTTGCGGAGCAGCGAGGACCGAGTTGGCAGGTTCAGGCGAGCACCACTGTAACGCAGTCCGCTTTGTGAAGCAAGAAATCTGCACCAATGTTATATATTGTGGAAATTATTCCAGATATCTGTGCATTGGGTAGGGTAGAAGGGCTCGAGCAATCAAGGCAAACAAAGTCGTTTCGAATTTTCGGCATGAT
>KQ061761.1:4839-120873 GCA_001008035.1 Atkinsonella texensis
CAACTGTTTACCCCGTCGAGCTAATTGGGACAAGAATAGCAATCTGGTAGGGGATTGCCGCTTGCTATTGGTCGTGTACCCGCCTGGGCGCTTACACATGACCGGGGGCGGGCGAAAGTGGAGGAGGCGGGTTGGTGGGGGCTGTCAGTTGTCGGCATGCACGATCCGGGCGGTTGTCCACGATGCCATGGCCATGTGAGCGCTCTGGGTGTGGGCAATTGCGAGGGACCTGGGATGGCGATTTGACGTGATGACAGGTATGCACGGCATCCCCACGATTATTATTATTATTATTATTTGAAAAAATAAAACAAAATTTACCTGTTGCAGCCTGGGAACCTGGAGGCCATGTGGTGCGCAAATGCACTCACGCGCATGCACTCACGACCCGTCCAGCCAAGAATGTCTGGCTCCCTGTGATGGCTCCGGATAGGGCATCCAGAGGCGCTCCCATTCGTCCTGCCCATGCTCCATCCGCAGCGGTTAAGAGCATCATTGTCGCTCCATCAACATGGCTGGGGCTTTGCTCGTCGCGCGCCATCAACTTGAAAAGCCCGAGGGTGAACCAGGGGGCCCCGAGCAATGTCGGTGGTCCAAGCAAGCAAACTTCTCCAAGCCTGCTGAGAATCCCGTGCCGCAGTTTCCCTGGGGAAGAGCCGGTAGGCGAACCCTCTTATACTCCCGCATGGACGGTGACACCGCGTCGGGAAGCGAGCACTAGCAATGTGCGCAAACCATCCTGTCCTGTCTCAAACCTAATAAAAGACATGCATCCCTCAGATGTACATGCAACCGGTTACGTACCACACACCCCTTTCCAGCAAAGAGTGCAGCCTGTGATCCCACATAGGCGGCTAGATGTTGCTGGGGAGAAAAGCATGTGTGAAAACCAGCGTGGCTGGCTGGACCAATGCAAGTTTGACAAAAAAAAAAAAAAAAAAAAAAACACAGCCGTGTGGCAGCGTGCTTGGTCGGCCGAGCCGAAACATGACAGAATCCCAGAAATAGATTTTTTCCACTTTGAGCAGTGTTTTCTGCCGTGCACACCACCTTGAAGAGAAAGCTTCGTTCTGCATCCCTTGCAATGCGCTCTTTATTTTTTCTCTTCTTTCTCTCCTCCTCCCTACTATTTCCATGCTTTTGAAAATCAAGCAGAGAGCTAATCATCCATGTCGGAAGTTTTTTTTTTTTTTTTTTTTTTTTCAGCTAAGGGTGCCGGTTTCATCCAATGGGCAAAAACAACCAGCCGCAGCTTTTCCCCGCTCAAAAGGGGATGTTGATGTGGAGAAATTCCCGTTAAACGAGCCTGTTGGGGGATTCCGTTCCTGTCAGCCGAAGAGAACAAAGGATGCCAGTAGCTAGTTGCCAGTTGCCAGTTGCCAGTTGCCAGATACAGAAGGGTGAGGAGGGAAGTGGGGTGGAAGTGGGGCTACCCGAGACTCTCGGCTCGGGAAATTGTATCAGCCACATTTGCGGGTGCCATTCTGCTGGTTTCATTCCTGTATTCTACATTGACAAGTTTGACATCGTTTCAAAACTTGCGGGGGAAGCCAGCTCAATGTGCGACCGTATAGCTCAGAGCCAAGTCGTGGCAACGCCCGTCCCGGACCAGCAGAGTGCCATGCACTCGCTTGTGTTTTATCTCCACGGATGACTAATATACATATGCACCACCAGGCACCGCACCGGACCTGCTCGTGGGCGGCCGCCATCCTCCTCGTTACCAAGGCCCCGCAACTGCCACTCCCGGTGACATCTTCTTCACCACGGCCACTTAGCTGGAAGAACAGCAACTAGTTGACAACGCCGACATATCACGGCAACAGACCACGAATCAGCACTAGTCCAACTCTAATCGTCTTTTTCTTCATTGCTTGTCGCCCGCAAGTTGCATCCCCTACGCATCAGTAGCTTGTAAACTATCTCATCCGCCTAAAGTCTTGGATTCCCAGTCATTGCTTCGAGTCCTCCTCTAGTAAGGGTCCATTGTCAATTCATTTCTGCGTACGCCTCTTTCCCAAGAGCTTGTTCTCACTGCCCATCCACTCTACTTCAGCAAGGAGGCGGCTTAAACCCATCCCTGATATGTCCTCCACGTCCACCCTGGGGTATACACAAGTAATCTGCTAAATACCAAGCAACGAAAGCGAGCAAAACAGTATTGAGAAAAAATGGTCAGGGCTAAATTGTCAAACAAGTCAAAAATTGAGCTGCGAGATGAGAATTAAAAAAAAAAAAAAAAGCCCGAGTCGATTTTTCGCCATGAAATGCGCATGTCCATCGGAATTGTGAAGATAAGTTGTGATGAAGATGTATAGAGCATGTGACCAAATTTGAACAGAAGAAAAGATATGGAACAGGGCGGCGGTACTTGATCATTTCGAATCCCATAATGAAACATGTCAATGGCATTTGCATGCATATTGCCCGCAGCTGAGGCGCCGTCTTTGTCTTTGTTTGCGTTTCAGTGTTCGCCTCCTCCAGATACTGTCATTGTGCATTGTGCAATCAAGATTACGACCCCTTTCGACGGCATTGTCGAAAAGGATCTGAAAGCTAAAGGGGAAACACCGCGTGCCCAGAAGAAAAAGAGTAGAACCAGAAAGTCTCACAACTCCATTCCGCAGGTATCCAAGCATTAACAGGAGAATGGAAATCCTGTAATCTGGTTGATAATTCAGTTGCGCTGGTTTGGATTTGCGCATCAATATTTTCAAGCTCAAGGACGCATCAGTCAGCCCTAGCTGCGCTGGAAATATTTGGCGGAGCCGCCATGGGGAGCTTGGGTGTTTGTAGACTCGTATTGCTCGAGAAGCTTCCCGTCGCCTTGACATCCTCACGCCCAAACAAGTCTCGCGCTACACCTTCAAGAATATGCATATCGATTCTCAGGGAACTTGTGGCCGGGCTCGACTGCCTCAAGAACGCAATGGTCCGTATGAATAAGGTGTGCAGCAGATCCATAGGTACCCAATCTTTGAGCACAGTGTTTTGTGAGCAGGCCGACAGCACCAACAGATTACCCCATTGACTGCAGAATAAGCATGAAATGGTCAGCCTTCCCCAATCGGCCGCTAAACTGGGGTTCGAGGGGTGACTTACGCATGAGCCGTCCCAAAAACGTTGGTTATGATGGGACGTTCGGGCCCGAGATTATGGAATGCTCGCGTACTCTCAATCAGGGCCTTGATCCCTCGCTTCGCATACTCCTTGACTGCATCTGAGATTTCTCTAGGTGACTTGGCGGACGGATCGATCATGGGTGCAGATACACCTTGCCGAAACTCGGATAATGCGAAGCCGGCGGGACTCGATGGGTGATTTTGCATCGAGTCGGACCATTGCAGAATCAGGCGAATAAATGGTCGATATGTGATGACTTGGGCACCCCAGTACTTGGCGCGCAACCTTGCTGAGAGGAGGTCCCCCGCTGGCGGGTCGCTCTCCTTGAAGGCGAAGCTTTTGGCCACCCACTTCATGTCAGACACGGCATCCGCCACAGAGCCCACATTGTTGAACTTGGGGTCCATCTCCTTTGCATCCGCATCCTTGTCTGTGTCTGGTCCATAGAACATGCGGTGGATGCTATTAAGATGCGTACGAAGGTACAATTGAGCCGGATAACTGTCGAGAACCTTTTGGTCGAAGCCCTCAAGCATACTCATGTTTGGGTGGGGCATGTTGTCTTCGTACGAAAGAAGCCCGGATGGTGGCAAACGCAGCTCTGCTATCAAGTCGCTGTTGCCAATGGCGGTCAGTATGACAGTATAATCCTCATTGGGCTGAATTATCAACCTTGAGGTTGCTTTCCACTCGCCTTTCCAATTGCAGGCACGTCCAAAAGGTGAGGGCCAGCTGGTTGTATTTTGTATCTTGAATCATTGTAAACGTTTGCTTAATCCGGCGCAGCTTCTCAAGACTCCTAAAGAAAAAAGACCGGTTAATGTCGTCATTTTTATCGACAAAGCGGTCAAGGGTTGGAAAACAGCGAGGACGAGAAGAGTGCGGCACATGGAAAGGTCAAAGAGAAACTTACGGCCGCATTATAACTTGCAACTTATGGCCTGCTTGATGAATAAAGGCAAAGCTCTCCATTGGTCTGGCTAGTTGACCATGATAGAGACCAGCTAGAATGAGGGCGTACACATGCTTCATGTTCTTGTAAGCACCTGCATGGTTTCCCAGGATGTCTGTGGCAAACGCAAAATACTCAAGTCCAGGTATCGCCTCATAGTTCTTCTTCAAACCAAGACCATATCGCACGGTACTACTTGCACTTCCCTGAATGGATGAGCGGCGACTCTGAAACCCGCGCTCTGTGTCCTTTGGTGAGGCAAGCCCCGGAGACTGGGAATTCGAAGGCACGCTGGGAGGTGAGCCTTGGCAGGGCGAAGGTGATACGCCGTTCCGTGTCAGAGGACTGCATTGCAGAGTAGTTTCAGTCTGGTGCACAGCGTCGGGTACACACTCCCTGGCCTGACATATCTTGCCGAGTGCCAGTACTGTCAAAATGAGAGCGTTGTGAATCGATCTTTCCGGCCGGCCAGACCTAGCAGCGCCAGGCGTCGACGGTGCCTCGAACCCATCAGGACCAGGAGACCGCTTCCGCTTCATCCCTGTCATTTCTGTTACGATATTCGAAGCGGCATTATTGACTGCAAAAGCAGTTCCAGGGGATTTGTGAAATTTTGAGCGAGTCGGCCTGGACGGCAAGGTATCTAGAAAATGCTGCACCCATTCATGTAGAACTTTCGGCTGTATAATAGGATGCATGTTGAGGATGTGTGTCTGGAAGCTGTGAACGTAGCTCCACACTTTGTTTTCGCTGAAATCGGGGTTTCCGTCACTGGCAAGAACACCACCTTTGTATTCCACCACCTGGTCAGCAGGACTAAGTCCGCCCAGGTGGCCCCAATCAGCCAGAGGTGAGGGAGATGCTGTATCTGAGGAATCATCGGCCATGTCTAGCTGGCCATGGTCTGGGTGGAACTCCTTGGGCGTACGAGAAGGATGGGAGTCCTCCCCACGTCCATACACGATCAAAACGCCTCTGTTCTGCTCGTTGCTAATTGGGTACTCAGTAACGTGTCGGATACCCTGGCTTTCTAGATGAGGCTTAACGAGGTCGCGTATGACGGGCCACTTCAGGAGCAGACCAGCCAGAGTCGTATGGTTTAGCGGTATGGCAGGTTCACCTGGCGGTACAGGTTCACCAGGTTCCTGCTCCAATTCATCTTCCGCCATGAATCGCATTGTCGCGCGTTCCGGATACTCGCGAGACGTCTCATTGTAGAACTGGGCCTCAGATTCGTCGTCGATATGGAACGAGGACCGTTGAGGAGCTTTAACCACATCATCCACAAATGAATCTCTTTTCATGTATCCATTGACAATAGATTGACGCACTGACTCCAAATTGGTCATACGAGCCTCTAAGCGCTGATACTGGGACATCAACCTGTCCATGTTGTTGTGAAGAGAGTTTATACCCTCCAATATGTCAGCCTGGGCTTTATCCGTGCTACAATTATATTGTGTTAGCAAGGCTACGGGGGATAAAAGCATGGAGTACAGTCAAGAGGAAGCTGCTGGTGCAAATCAAAAATTGCTTATGACAGACTTACGCCTTGGGCACTGGATCACGATATCGACATTCTGTGCCTTTATCCCGACATGTCTTACACGGCTTGGTTTCATCGCACTTCGCTTTGAGCTGGCGACATTGGTCGCATGCCTATATTTACATGTCAGTCGTCTATTTATCGCATGGCGATGGAAATATCTCAACGTTGTTCAAGGAGACTGCAAGTCGTTCAAAAGAAAAAGAGGGCTCTTAGACAAGTTGCGCAGTACCTGGGATGCTCTAGTGTTCTTCTTCTTTGTGGATGATGATGATGATGAAGTATATACTCCATAGAACTGTTCAGGCGCCGGAGGGTAACTTGAATGAGATTCATAAGGGGGCTGGTGAGCCGGTGTTGGAGGAGGATAAGTCGGAGGGCGGTATACTCCAGGAGCCGGAGGCATCGAGGGACCGTTTTCGTATCCCAAATGTCTTTGGTGAGCTTCAGTAGAGTAAGCGCCTGGCTGCTGCTGTTGATGCTGCTGGGACGTCGGCGGCGGAGGGGGAGGAGCAGGAGCAGGAGCAGGAGCAGGAGCAGGAGCAGGAGCAGGATGGGAGACCGACGAAGGGTGTGATACATGAGGTAGAGGGTCCGGCGCATGGCCGCCGGCCGAGTTGGATCGCCGGCCGTCGTCCGCAGGCTCACGTTTTACAAGCGAGTCTCTAGGAGGATATTGATGATGGTAAGGAGGGTGGACCGGGGATTGCGGTTGACTTGCGAGTTGATATTGCTGTTGCTGGGGAGGACCAGGCTGTCGGAAGTGATCTTGCATGGGAGCAAGTGTCTCCTGTTCGAGATGTCTTCGGTCGATCTCAGAATGTTGAGATTGCGCATGGCCAAGTAGGGCCACCGGAAGGGAAGCTGGAAGAGAAGCTGCGCCTGCAGGAGGGTGATTAGAGGACGGAGGAGGTGCAGGTCCGTGGTCGTTTGTTCGCGAAGGGTATGACGGTTGATATGGACTTGGACCGGAATGGTGATGTGGATGAGAGGCAGGATGAGGCGGAAGAGGAACAGGATGAGGCCGTGGAGTTGTCGAGCTATGAGGAAGAGGGAGAGAAGTTCCGGCTGGAGCAGATGAAGACCAAGACCCGAGACGAGGGCGTTTGCCATCTGGACCTGGACCTGGATCCATGTTTGTGCGTTCGAGGTACAGCCACGGAACACAGACACATCAGGGACGAGGTAAAAGGGCCAGCTTCCAACCAAGAACTAACGCGCTGGAGGGGCGAAAGGAACGGACCAGAGACGGGAGACCAGATGAGGCCACAAGCCGGATCAAGCAGCCTAAGCGAGTTGATGGCAGTGATGACAGGAATAGTACTCCGTACTTGGTACCAAAGGACGGGCACGGGCAGCTCTTGGCCGAGAGCCAAGGGCGACGCTCGGCAGGAGTGTCGATTGATGGACTTTGGTCCTCAACATGGGAAATTCCCAACGGCTCAGCAGCAAAAGGCTGGCATGGGGGCGTGTGAGCGTGTGAGCGTGTGAGCGTGGACGAGTCTGGAACCACAAGGCCTTGATTACCTACTTGCGACTTGGGATCGCGCAGACCGGCTATGATGCCATCTGAGCGGTTGGCTGTCGTGTCCCAGATTCCGGGCAAGTATTGTACATACACACAGATGCTGAGGCCGTCCAGTGAGCAAGGAGAATTGGCGCAAGTGGTTGACGGAGGCAAATTGGCAACCCTGGCCAGATCCCGGGATGGAGCCAGACGGCTTTGAGCAGTGTTGGTAATAGTTGGGCAGAGATGGCGGGATGCCGAAGAAGCTGGCTGGAGCTATCACGTAGCGGACGTGGTGGGGCGGGGCGGGGCGGATAGCAACGAGGGGGGACGGATACGGACGAGGGTGGAAGGAGCGAGGGAGGCGGGTGGGTGAAGATTGTTCAGTCGAAGCGTGCGTGGGTGGTGGATTGACGGGTGGCGGGCATAGGTGGCAGGCACAGGTGGAGGGGGTGGAGGGGGAGGGCACTTCGGCAACCGCCAGTCAGTCGGTCACTATGCCGTAGGTACCTAATCGTGCGCCAACCCGGATTCAGGTGACCATGACCGGCTTCCAAGGTTGTTATCAAATTGTAAGACAGCACTAGCATTGCCATAAGAGGTCTAATAAATGACTGCCTAGTTAGGTAGGTATGCTTGTCCAAGCGTAGGACTGTCACCAGAATCGGGGTGGCGCGTGACGGTAGCAGGTACCTAGAGGCAAAAGGGTGAAAGGGCAAAAGGGTAAAAGGGTGAAAGGTACCCGGGGTCCATCCAGACAGGCAGGCAGGCCGCAGGCAGGAACGACCGACATCCGCGGCAATGCCTTTGCCCGACAGCACCTGGCAAGGAGTCTCCGACAACTGCTCGTCTGGTCGTCGTCGTAGTCGTCTGATCATCTGGACCGCCAGGTCAAGTCTGCCCAATTTGCTGTCCACTGTAGTTTGCGGTGACAGACAAGTTTACGGCGTGACACGATGCTGTCTGTCCTGCTAGGTATCTTGATTGTGTCGAGTGCTACATTGCCCTTTTCGTCTGTTGGATGAAGGCAGGGGGGCAGTATGTGGGACGTGGAACGTGGAACGTGGGACTTGGCGACGGGGAACTTCCTCGAAGAGTCAAGATGCTCTGCGCCAAGCGTCCATAATATCATGTCATCTCTCTTGACGGACGACGTTGCGCCGCCCAAGCAACAACACCAACACTGTGGTAGGTGTGCGAGACGGATGGGACCAAGCCATGGTAGGTAGCTTCACGCCTGGCCTGCTTGGCTGACGAGGGTTTCGCCTGTCGCTCAACAACAAATATCTGTTTGAGGATGCCTTACCACACACTTCAACTCTGCCTGTGTATGCCAATGTGAGATGGGTCCGAGGAGAGAGGGCAGCAGAACGATACATGCCTCCTAGGTACCTATGGAGGCAACAGGCCGCTGATATGTTCTACGTCGCACATTGCACATCGCACATCGCATCATAAATCGTACGTTGTACATACGGACATACACTCAATCACCAGACTAGAAACTGAGGGTGTCCAGCATGCAACGGTCAACTGGTGTGCAGAGGCAAGCTCGGTTGGTCGAATAATAGCACGGAGCACTTGCAATCCGGAGCACTTGGGTACCCATGAGCCGTCCCCTTGCCTATAATACCTACGCAATAGACTCAACAAACCAACGCTTCCGAGGTGTGGCGGTCTAAGGCGAGCGGCCAAGAGCGAACCTGGACGGGCCATGGAGCTAAGAGCGAGATGTTAAACGGTCCCGCCCCAGATATTATGCTCTCAACGCTTGTGAAGATGGCATGCATGTACGTGGAACTTTCGGAGCAAAGCACGGTCAAAAAATGATCCGCCATGTTTGTAAAAGACAACCCCGGAAGTGGAAGGGCGACAGCCTGCTCAATGCCGCGATGCCTCACGTGTGCCGTGCGCCGCACGATAAGATATGACGCTTACATACTAGTACACAGGTCCCCTCTCGAACGCGTTGTGATACAGACCCGAGTATGATGGCTCTGCAAGTCACCTCACCTTGTGTCGGCAGGTCAGTATCATTCACAGATGTGCACGGCCGTTGGGGAAGAAGCTCAATAAAGAGCCTGCCTTCACTCGACAGGATGAGCTTCTCTTCTCACTCATCAGCAAGCAGGAAGCTATGGCAATTCTACATGAACTAGTGGACGGGAGGGAGGGGAGCACGGGAGGCCGTCAGCCGGCGCATGGCTCACCTCGCAGCTCATACATAATAGCTTACCATGGCTCCCAAACACTGTGCCACAGAGTTGGAGCGGTCAGTACTCGGCACAAAAGAAGAATCAAATCTCCAACGTGGAACAGCCCGAACAGCCCGAACAGCTCTCCTACCAATGAACATCGGCAGAAGCAAAGCTAGTGAGAGTGCTGGACTCGCTGCCCAGTAGCATAAGCATAAGGAGGCAAAGGCGGAGATATGAAGAAGGGGAGCAAACCGAAAAAAAGAAAGAACAAGAGGGAGAGGGAGAGGAAGAGGAAGTGCTGGCACCAGCCCAGGACTGACAAAGACTAGCAGCAAGCAAGCCACGCCTATGCCTATTAACTCTTTGTCTTTGGGTGGTGCCCATGAGACTCCATTGCGTGCCAGCGGCATCATCATCACTGATGACTGATGATTGGCAGTGCTTGCGTCACTTGATAACACTGGCAAAATGTACACTGTAGCTCAATGGCTACTAACCAGAGCGCGTCACCCCGAGTTTTTGATAAGAGCTCCATAGTGATGACCACTCCCTCTTCACGGGCAATAAGTTTTTGTAAAGACTCTTTATGTTATTATCATCTGCTACGAGCCCATTGGTGGTCATGACCCATACTCCGTAAGCGCTGGCCAAAAAACCGGGGTGGCCCGCGAAGGGCCTGCGTGCCTACCTACCTAGCTTCCTAGGTACATAGGTACCTAAGGTAGGTATTTCACACCACCACCACCACCGCACACCCAGTTCACGCCCCCACCCCACCTGGCTGAACGATTGGGTGCTGGCGCTCTGCCGGGCGCGTTTTTGGCAGCTTCCCTGGATGGTCAACTCCGTACTCCGCCCCTCCGCAGCCATCCGTGGCTAGAGCCGAAACGAGGGCATGTACGGAGTACTGTGTACGTCTCCAGAACCACGGTCTCCAGGCCGACCAAGACGAAAGTGTGAGACGGCAGGCCCGATGGAGAGAAAGCGACCCTGATTAGTAAACTCAGCCAAATAGACTTTTACTATTCCCGCTACTGATTGGCTAGGGAAACAAAAACTCACAGTCTGAGCTAGTCCTTTATTGAGGCATGTCTCATCGTCGGGGCCCTAACCCCGTCTCACGCCCCCCCCCCCCACTTATCTTCGGGAGCCAGGCCCCCATTCCAAAGGTACCCGGTACATCCCGCTCACCCGGACAGCTCCATAGCTGTGGCCTCTCGCAACCCCAACCAAGCTGAGCCATGGCCGCCATGCAGCCAATGATCAGAAGTACCTCGCCACATGATTTGCACGACAAGCTACTTTTGCGAGAGTTTGTGCTTGAAAAATCACCATGGTGTTGAGAAACACTTTTGTCGCTCCAATCATGCGTCAGGGTCTTTTGACCGAGTCTTGGGGCAACGTCTTGTCCAATCAGCCGCGACCTCTGCAACCCTTTGACCTCGGCCATCTTGAGTGCCTCCAAGGCAACAGATTGGGGCTTTTGGCCAATCGAATAACATGAATGGTAAACGCCTGCTTCTATTTTCCCAGAATGCCTACATTGTAGGTGTCCAGGTAGGTAGTATCAGAGGCGATTAACTCCGTGATTGGTAGATAGATGTTGAGCACTTGGCGTGCAGCTACATGCCATTGGCACAGCTGCCCAAGTAAGTACTGCGAGGTCCTTTCTACGCGATTTTGCTCTCTGTGTTATGGACAATGCAGGAGTAGAGCGCATGGTCTCCCGTTTCTCGATCGAATGCAATAATGTCGTCGGGTGGTGCTCCCATGTACGGAGCCATGCAATGTGCTGTGCCGTTCTGGTTCGTGCGTGCGTGCGGAGAAAATTCGAGGCGGAGAAACCGAGGCAGCCCCGACGCAAACCTGCCAGCCTGGCCACGTGCACGCCGCCATGGCGGTGGACGGCCGTGAGGCTTGCCGACGTCGACTCGCCGCCCGACGTGCGCTCTCAATGGCCACTCATTTTCATTTTCACTTTCACGCTGTGGTTTGCGTCTTGCTAACCCATGCCCGCCTTACCCTGGACCCTGAACCTGACCGTTGCAGACAAGCACAGACTGGTTACTTTTCCAGATCCACAACTAATACTCCGTAGGTCGTGTACGGAGTGTCTGTTCGTACTTGGGTGTCGGGTAGCAAACACAGCACCTGTGTCAAGGCCGCCTGGTGACAGAGAGGGGAGGACGGGTGCTACTGTTCCGCGTGCTTGGAGTCAGGCTGCCAAAAGCAGTTTGCCTCCGTCCGCCTGGGGTGGTGACCTTCGCCTGGCCAGTCCATGATGACGATGTTGCACGTGGACAGCAGTCTATGATGATGATCTCTGCATGTGGCAAAGTGGGCACCGGAGGAGAGCCATGTGTAATACATATCATGCACATACTTCGTGCTCCCGTAATCCCGTACTCGGTGCATACTTCCTACGATCTAGTCACCCATGGCAGATAACCATTGCTGCCGACCAATCAACGCAGCTACCAAAGATTGACAGCAGCGAAGGGATGCTGACAGGGCAAATGAGGAGCCGCAGAGGCGGTGTCTGGACCGCAGTGCCTATTATCTTCCTTCCTTCCTCAGGGCCATCCCCTTGCTCCCTCCTCGGTGCGGGCCACGCGGAAGGGAAGCGGTCAAGATCTGGTACATACTCACCAGGTCCGTTTCCATTGCCACCACAACTCAAGGTTCTCCGGGACTCGATTTAAGTCTAGCGCACTGTATGTATCACGTTGCAGTTGTGGTTGTGGTGATGGTAGTCCGACAAGGCGGGAACGTATCAATTGATATCAGACTTGGCCATATTGTAGCTCAAGTCACTTCGCCAACATGACTCATGTCGAGCGACCACGAGCCGGAGATGCCTGGCTCCATGCGCACGATTTCGAACATAACAAGAAACGAAACCGTTGACGCACGTCTGTGACCGATTGGCCCAAGCGATCGCATCGCACGACCGAGACAGAAGGACCAGGATCAACCCACCCATGTTTATCGCTGTTGGACTCAAAACCATGCGAAGACCGACCGGGCTTTTATTAGTGTGAATGGGACGCTTGACGAATGGGGCACATTGAAAAATGCCCACGACGCAATTTTATTTTCATGGCTTCTCCTGGCAAGTCTCCCGGGCGCTTTGAGCCATGCCATGCCGCACGGGTCGCTCGTGTCCTTTTTGTCGAAGCATCTATCTTGCGGGTCTACCGCTTCTGGCCGCAGCCCGCCTCGTTCATGTGAGCTTGCCGCTGCCGCTCTGCGCAGGGCATGAAATGACACTTTGTATTCCCGTGGCACGACAAGCCTTTAGTCAGCCACTCTGTGTTTGGCCCATCGCAACCCCGCTCCGTACGTAGATGGCCAGCAAACGAAGATGGAATGACTCATGCCATCGTTTCGCGTTGCGTACGAAGCGAACCCGAGACACTGAAACTGTTTCAGAGAGCTTCTAGAAGTCAGCAAAGTCCAGTCCGCAAGTCGTGGAACCCCTAAAGCTTCATATCGGTAAACGTGCACGTGGGGAACAAGTTTCAGGACGAGTCAGATCCAGCAAAACCCCCGCGTTCGTTGTGAATTCGACTACCCGATTGCAAAAGCATCGCCAAGAAAGCAGGAAGGTCCTGCATGGGTACGTACCTATCTCAGTCACGCCAGCTTCCTGGGTTCAGCCAATCGAACATGAGAGAGATGTGGTACTTGCTACTGTGTGCAAAACTGACCATGATAGATGTCGCTAGTGGGGTGGACCCTCTGCGACTGTGCAGATGTGCCCGTGCGAAAGTGGACCCGCGGCCTGCGCTTTCATTAGGATGAACAGTCTTTTTTTTTTTTTTTTTTCGCCAAGACCAATGTCCGTCCGGCGTCCCAAGTGTCTGACATGCAACATGACTCACGATACTTTGTGTGTATCCGTAACTTGCTAGCTATCACAGAGGTTTCGCTTGAAGGAGCCCGCTGGCCCTGATTGGCCCGCTACCACGTAGGCAGGTGAGCACTTCAAGAAACAAACAACTCTAGCGCCAAGTACACAACATCTATCTATCTGCCCAAGCATGCCTGGGCCACCACACCCAATGTATGTACAGCCCTTGAATGAATTACAGGGCAAAGTCGACGCTAATCGCGATACGCGAAAATTCGCGCATGCTTGCGGGCCATTCCGCTGTAGCTTTGGTAGTCATTGACAACTAACGAATGCGACCAAGCTTACTCCGTACAGTCTTTTTACATCATCAGCTTAGCTGAAAAGGTCTGTATAACCCTGTCAATTGACCTTGATTGGTGGAACGAGGCCTGTGAGTAGAACTGATTTGTAAAAATAATTCAAGCGTACGGGGAAAGTCTTGGGAGTGTACCATGTAACATTACCGCTCGACAACCGGCCGTCCACGTGCCCTTGCAGAAGAGCAAGACCTTGGCCACAAGACCCATATACAATCCAACCCTGTTTTATCTTACAAAAAGATAACCAACTTACACGAACGACATCCAAGGCGCTTTATCGCGACACCCGAAGTACCGTACTCTTCATAACGAGTAGATGTTACCAACGCTGCCTGCACCTTGCTCTACCATCTGTGAACTTGGCAAGTCCAATACTACTGGGCCCAGCCGAGATTAAGTACTCTACCTAGGTAGCGGAAAACGATCCTGATTGGCTCGTTTTGCCCCGTTGTAGATTTGTAAAGTTCAGGGGGACCGTAACGTGACACTTGATTTGGAGGCTCATGGACTTGCGCGTGCGCGACCTGCATACGCGGAGCCATCCCGTCCGCAATACTACCATACCACAACCACCAAGGACCCAGCACTGATTCTCAAGGGCTGTGTGTACTATTATTAAACGAGCCGTCCTGCTAGTTCAGTTGAGCACTGGTCCCCTTCTCCCTACCGCCCAGGGTAGGCAGCGCCAAAGGGAACTCTTTGAGCTGGAGGTCTTGCCATGTTTACCCGCCGGCAACATATCATCACTGAATGCTAAGAGATGCCAATCAAGTACAGTCCTGAATGCCAATGCTTATAGAAACATGCAGGATCAAAGACAAAGTTAGCCCCCTTGAGCGGCTCACCGCGGGTCCTGGATGACATCGAACATCGAATCTGAGGTCGTTGCAACAACATGGCGGGGATCCGGCTCTAAAGGCAGGTGTGGTGCTACAAGTCTTCTTGCAAGGCTTCCACTGAAAATGTCACAGTTGATACCAGCGTCGTCGAGCTCACGATAGGATGCATCTGACCTGATCGATCTCTATTGTTGACCGAACTTTTCGAGATCGAGTCAGTCAGAATGGCTCCGCTCGGTGAGTGGCTCAGGCATCGCCCAAGCCTCAGCCTCGTCGTGGGCATCTGCAGACCCGTCAGCCACAGGGACACAGCAATGCATCACTTGTCAAGCCGCAGGTCCAAAAAATCTCCGACCTCCGACGAGGTCGTTTCTGGGAATGGGACAAATCGTCTCTTCTGTCTGGACAAGGGCTAAAGAGCAAGCACAGACGTGCTCCGGTGGCCCATTCTGCATGTCGGGGCCGGTTCGAGGATGCTAATCTTGAAATGGCATCTGTAGGTCAGCCTCGTTGTAGGCCTGTTTCGAAAACAGTCACAGTCACAGTCACAGTCCGGGAATTTGGGATTTTGGTGGTCCTTAGACCTGGCGCCGTTGTATAACCACACATCCACCCGTTGTCACGATCGGCTGAGTTCAGAGTGCCCTTGGACCAACAGTATTCGGCAGACTCCACCGTGTAAGCCACCGAAAGCACTCATTTCTAGCACAAAAGCCATGACCGAGGAAACGAAGTTATCATGAACAAGTACAGTGTACGTCATGAGACAACATGGTCAGTCAATGAGCTAATTATAAACGTGATAACTTCAGGGGTCTTGCGCTGACGACGCTTTCCCTCACAGCCTCCGCACGTAGGACACGGGGTGACTTTCATCCTTCTTAACGGGGTCTTTCGGACGACACTCGCCGCTGGGAGCATCAATAGTTTTAGGTCCGAGTAATCTGGTACTTGTGATAAGGTGAACATGAACCTGGATACAGCCTGTGAAAGGCCTAGTCATGTATTTATGAACCAGCTATAGGACTGCCGTCACAGACCATCTGCGACATGACATGAGAAAAGAATGGCTCCAAAAAGTGCCAAAACGTGCGCAACTTTGCAAGAACAACATGGCATTTCCACTGGCCTTCAGCGGCGCAACCAACCAGTCACCGCTGTGGGCAGATGCACATGGGCAGCCATCCTGGCCATCTGCGCTGCAGCAACGTCGAGCCTCAGACGTTGTGCTACAAACTCGCTCTAAAATCAAAGTGGACTTTGCTTTGGGCTGCCTGCTCGATGACGATGCGACTTTCCCTCCAAACCCCAGAATCATCTACGCCCATAGGTGACCTATTAGAAAATGATATGATATGACGCTTATTTGCAGTATCATCGTCATATACCAATCGTCCCGTGTAGTCTCATCAACTCTATCATGCAGAGCACCGTGCAAAAAACTGAACACACCGTAGCCAATGTATTCAAAGTTCCTGTACAGAGTATGAACCCATGTATCAGTCACAATTACCCCGTGCTTGAGAACTGTTCTCGCGCGTACAGTGTCCCACAAGCCCAGTTCGTGTCCCTGCATTGCTAAGGCGTGCCGTTGCCCTTTTCGATCCTTGTCTTGTTTTAATGACAGGGTTACAGGGTTGGTGATGAAACGATGACCACCTTGGGGTGCCGTGACAAGGAACAAGGAACGCCATCTGAGGAACCTTGGTCGAGGCCGCCACAGAACTGACCAATCAAGAACATCAATGACCATCTTTGTCGTACTCGACAACGCTCCAGCATCGGCCAAAATGAAAAGTTCCAAGTTCCAAGGCTTTACAACGACTCGGTGAGCCTGTTCGCCATCTCCCCCAGAAGGTTCGATTGAATTCTCCGTCTTGTTCCGACGCCAGTGAAGTCTCTCACCATAAGCATAACCTTCATGGCTGTTTACTACCAAGAGCAATATTGGTGTGAGAAGGACGCTTGGGTAGAGGACCTGTAGCGAATAGCCTCAATCAACGCTGACCCCGCAACTGGCTAGTGAAATTGCACTCGACCGACGCAACAAGTAGTTGTCCGAAAACCCCGAACTCCACGGGCTACAGCATGGTCGCCGATTTCTTTTTCCCCCCTCTCATGTTGTTTAGTTTCCTATTCAGGTCTCCTCCTCCTCACTTCTCCTCCTCTTGAGCAATCTCTCGTTGCGCGTCGAAACCGACCCGGCACGCTGGTAACCAACCGCAGCGTCCGTATGCCGCGCCACCTCATCTCCCACTTCACCATCTCCGTCCGGCCCAACAAGTGCCTCGGTGAACACGCAGTCCCCTCGGCGACCAAGAACCTCCCTCCCCGCCTCTTCCAACAGGATGCCAAAGGCTAGCAGGGCCGTCTCGTCCATGCTTCTCTCATCAACCCCGCTGCACCCCGGTCGAATTCGCAGATCGCGTCGGTGTCTGCGCTCCATAGCTCCATAGAACCTGCTCGAGTACGCGTGCACACACTTCAGGAGGTCGCTGTCAGGGAGGACGTCCCGCCCTCCATGGGGTAGATCTCGGTCGTGGGCGTTGTAGACATCATGCTCTACGTAACGCCGGGGTGCGTCCTTCCTGCGAAACAGGACTTCGTCGGGGCCGAGCGGTCCGCCGCGGGTGGGATGGCGGACGACTTTTTCTCTTTGCGACGCAGTCTTGTTTCGGAGGAGGTGGTCCTTTGTGACTTTGCCTGCATTTCGTTAGACTCCTGTGATGACCATGGTGGGCGACCCCAGCTTGTCTGTGCTTCTTCTGTTCTTCTCTTCCTTGTTCTTTTATTACTGGGCTCATGTGATTTTTGGGGAAGATCATGGGTTGCGAACCTGCGACTGCGTCGTAAACTGTAGCAAGACGACGTCGTTGCGGGGGGTTAAGCCGCTCAGAACGCAATAATCCAATGTCCATATTGTCTTCTTCTGCCGTGAGAGACGGATGTTCTTTATCATCGGCTGTGAAACCCATGATGTGGATCTTGGCCGTGCGATAGCCAGCAAAGACAGCCAGCTTTGTCGAGTTGTGAATGGAGAATGAATAATGCAAAGAATTGTGCAATTCTAGGGTATTCACGTTTCTGTATGCGCGTACTAGAAAGAAGTGCGTCATTGTAGAGCTGGAAGAAAAAAGAAAGGTGGGGCTGGCCAAGATGGGGATCCCGGGTATGTCACGTCACTCGCTGTCCCGACTCACTCACTTCTGGACTCTCACCCTCACTCACATTACGTCTTCACGATGTCATGAGCGATATTGGATACTGTTTGTCAAACAGCTTCACTCACCGCAAATATTCTTAATCTAGCTACCAAAGTAACGGGCTTTCTTCAATGAATGCAGGCCCGCCTTTTCGCACGTGAGACGGGTGACACCACCGCTCGGGACTTTTCACGGTCCGTCACCAGCGAGCTTCTTCACTCCTTTGCGCCGGCACCGCAACACCGCTTCAACGGCGAAATCTCGACAACCCCGTCCCTCGAGGAGACCGAGGAGACTGAGGAGCGAGCCCACCAGATTCGCGCCCATGGCGCCGGCGTAAGCGGCCTTGCGCTTGAGAAATTCGACGGCCGACTGTTGGTGTCCGGGGGATCAGAGGGGTCCATCAAGATATGGGATCTCGACGAGCCAGCGACGTCCCATCAACGACACATCTTTCACCCCATAAGCACCATCCGTCGCGACACCAGTGGGCACGGCGGCGGCGGTCATAGCCATGGTATCACCCACCTCGCATTCTACCCCTTTGACCCAGACGCCTTCCTCTCCAGCTCCTACGACAAGTCCCTGAAGCTATGGGCAACGCAAAGGGCAGCACTCACCGCCAACTTCGACCTTAATTCGACAATCCACTCCCACTCCATGAGCCCCATCGCAGACCATCTGCTGGTCTCCTGCGCAACACAGCACTCCAACGTGCGCCTCGTGGACCTTAAGTCTGGCTCAGCGGTGCAAGCGCTCGTCGCCCACGGCGGGCCAGTCCTCTGCACGGCATGGAGCCCACGACACGAGCACGTTCTTGCGAGCGGTCACGCTGACGGCAAGGTCCGCATCTGGGACATCCGTCGCGCAGGCGGCGTCATTGGGCAACTCGACCAAGAGGATTCGCTGGGCATCGTCCATCGCCATCAGCACGCCACAGCCAGCGGAGCGGACTGGAGCCGCATGCCGCGTTTTCGAGCTTCGGCCCAAGCGCACGATGAGGCGGTCAACGGGCTGACGTGGACGGGTGACGGTGCGTACATCGTTTCGGCGGGACTGGACCGCAAGGTACGAGTCTGGGATGCAGCCACGGGTGCGAACACGCTCGCCAGTTTCGGAGCGCATATTCAGAACCAGCACGCCAAGACCGCTGCCATGGTCGTCACGCCGTCGTGCTTGTCCAACCGAAGGGACATGCTGGTCTGGCCGAACGACCAAGAGATCCTGATGCTGGATTTGCATGAAGGAGCTGTCGTGACGAGGTTGCGCAGCCCGGGGGCTACGAACCCCGTTGGGCCCCGCGCCACCAGGGAGACGGGCCGGAACAGAATCACAACGATCGCGTGGAGAAGCTACGGGGGTGGGAGTGGGCAGACGGGCAGTGCCATGGGAGGCGGCAATTCCGTGGGTGCGATTTATAGTGCGCACCTGGACGGACAGATTCGTGCTTGGATGCCGCGGATCCCCGGTCCAGACGACGTTGATGAGATGGACGAGATGGTTAATGAAGACGAAGAGGTCAAGAGGAGCAAGAGAAAAGCCTTAGATAGCGCGTACAGAAGCTTGATGGGGCGGCAAATCACGTTCACGGGACGCTAGATCTTGTGGACATTCTCGAACCCTTTTCATCGCAGCTGCTGATGGGCCATACTAAGTTTATGAACGGGCGTAATTGCTATCAAATGAGCTAGGCAGAGTGAAAACACATATCTGATAGATGGGTAAAGATTTCTATGTAACAGTGATAACCACAGGCGTACACTAAGCTGGATACGTAGTTATTAAGCATTGTTCCTGGGACTTCAGGTCCTCTCACGGTCACAGTTGCGTGACGAGACTCGCGAGTAATCTATTGAAAACATTTCCCGCTCAGTCCAAATAATCCATGGAGAAAGTCTTGCGGAACCCGTGCTTGTTTCGGGCGTCAAGGACAAAGTTCCATATCTTGCTGGGCAAGGCTTCCTCTTCGATGCTCAGCTATTCGGCCTATACCACATGGCGGCACCTGCGTTCTCGATTCATGTCCTTTGCGGCAGCCTTGTACGACCGGGGACTGAGGGGATCTACTTCGAAAATGCTAGCAAGATCAAAGCTGTGCATTCAGCGAAGGAATGCGCTCTGTCCCCCGAAAACTTAGAAAATGACCAGGCAGCGGGATATCGCGGCCATTCCACGCCGCGTAAGAAGCCCGGGTGACTTCTTGCCAGTGCATTGTCCACATGCGGCGATGAACCATGGCGTGAACCGTATGACTAGAACGCTGTATCGTCGGGCAGGCCTGCGTTCCACAGGACGAGGGTGTCCAAAGCCTTTGACTGGCTTGTGATGACACAAGTCAATATAGCAGAAATACAGCATGACGTCGTTTTCAATCGTCTGTGTTTGTCTCGATAGGGACGGTATTCTGGATATTGAGAAGACGCCTCGACCCTCATATAAGTGTAGCTTAAATCAATCATCTCATTTGAGGAAGATATGCACATTTCCTCAAAGCTGGCTGCATTTCGCAGCGCAGGCTTGCCTACACCACACTATCTCCCAGGAACCGTACAGGTTCACTTCCTCAAGAGAGATGTAAAGTTTCAATTTCCAGCCATCGTATTTGCCGTTAGACAATGGACTCCCACGACATCTCCGCGACCGATCATCCATAAAGGCCAGAGGAATAAACAAATCGCATAAAGTCCCCCCCCTGCGAGGGAGAAAAAAAAAACCACCCAAGAACAACGTCCTCAGCAGTTCCCAATTTTCAAACAGTCACCACCAAACAAAGCCACCCATCAGGATACGCCGCCTCCCTCATCAACTCGCCCAGCGGCGCCGCAAAAGGCACGCCCGCGCCATGCATAACCACACCCGCCAGCACAGGATCCCTCGAACTAGGGAACAACCTGGGCATAAGCTCCCTGAGCGCCCGCCCCAGCAACTTGGGCCTCCGGTCCGGCCCCGCAGCCGGCACAAGGGCCTGCACGACCTTGAACGAGCCCGCGGCGTCCTGGTCTGCCGCCGACGCAGGGACATACACCCTCAAGGGAACATGCCTGAGCGCGACGGGAGCATCCAGTAGGCGGGCGTTGACCTTGGCGAACGCGGCGTGGTCGTTGTCCACGACGGCATGCCAGAGCTGGGTGGTGTGCTCCTTGGACATCTTCATGATCTGGTTGGCGTTGCCGTTGCGCACATAGTCCGCCTCCTTGACGCAGTTCAGGAACGTGTCGCCGATGTCCCACCCGATGCCGTCGCCGACGGTCAGGCGGAAGGGCGGCGAGGGCTGGTACAGGTCTGAGAGGAGGCCGACTGGGAGGTTGCGCAGCTGGACGTCTTCGAAGTGGAAGCTTGAGCAGGTTGCGTTGAAGTAGGCTGATAGGCGCGGGAGCAGGAGGGCTAGATAGCTGAAGCGTGGGACGCTGGTGATGAAGGGGGTGGCGGGTGAGGAGGCGTGCGTGATGTGTAGGGGGATGCGAGCGGCCCAGAGGGCCTGGGATAGTGAGCTGCTCATCGTGGAGGAGGCATGCTGACGGGGAGGAAGCGTCGATGTTGCGTTTGACCTTGGGGGAGATGGATGCCTGGTGGTTTGTTTGGTTTCCAGGAAAGAAGGCCGACGCGGTTTGGTGATTTGCGTGTAGGGTAGCTTGAGGTGGGGCTTGGATGAAGGGGCTTCTAGGAATTCTTATTATAGATGATACAAATGTCTTGATTTGCATTTGGTTTTTTTCATTGCTAATTCACAGGCAAGAAATGTCACATCACGTCTACTATGAGCGCAGATAATTTTGTGCAGGGATTCTCAGATAAGCCGTAAGTTGTCTGATGCGGCCGCAGAGTGAGATAAATCCCTATGCGAAGAGACATTTAGTGTCAACATTTACACCTGCCACAATCATGTTCTAACACTCAATGCCCCAAGTAATCGGCTGAAGTAGCACCAGTTTGAACCCTGAGCCATTATCAAGTGGCTAAGAATCACTATAAACAACCGTCCTAAATGCATTATCTCGGCCGCGTAAATTTGCAGCAATTATCACGAGCCACAACAATCACAGCAGTCTTGACCTCATAGAATACGCTGTAATTCAATTACTCATGAATGACTTAAGATTACACATGAGATCATTACCACATATCTGTCATCCATCCTAGTGCCTTCCAATGTGATGTTCCTGATGCGAAACGCTGTCGTCGCTCCCGATCGTGCGTGTGATCATTATGCTCGATGGTCGGCTTCCCAATGTGCTTCTGCATTACAGAGGGAGGAACCTGTGCCGCATCTGTAGGATCTTTATGTCCCATTGCTCTGTATGTTACTTTCATCAGTCATTACTGTTTTGTTTTTGGTTTTGGCTGCCGCGCCATAGCAACATAGCAGAGTGTGAAAAGTACCCACTCTTAAATTAAGATTGAGCGTACGTCTTGTTGCCGCCGACAGTCTTGCTGCCATCGAGGTCGCTGTCGACACGAGGATCCATTTTGTTCATCATGTCGGACTTGTGAGGGCCAGCGGTGTTGGCTGCTGGGCCAGGACCAGAAGCGCTGTGGGAGTCGAGGGGATCGTGGGTTCCATGGGTACCATGGGTGCCCGTGTTGCCAGTCATTCCAGTGTGCGTTCCAGTGTGGCCGTGGGCCCCAGTTGTGCTACTGCTATAGGGAGACTTATAGGTGCCAGTACTAGCAGTGCCCTGAGGGTTGGCGCCCATGTTACGGCTGTGATCACGGTCAGAGTCGACGCGGGGGTCAGCCTTGTTGGCCAAGTTGGAGCTGTGAGGACCGTCGGTACGGCTAGCAGGACCCCCAGTGCCACGGTTCGCATCGGAACTGGTAGCAATACCGGTGTTACCAAAGGTAGAAGCACCAGCGGTTCCGTGGGTGCCAGTAGTAGCGGTGCCATGAGGGTTCATGCCCATGTTCTTGCTGTGATCACGGTCGGAATCGACACGAGGATCGGCCTTGTTTGCTAGATTAGACTCGTGGGGGCCGTCGGTGCGAGTGGCATGACCAGTTCGGCCGCCATCGCCAGCAAGATTGCCGCCGCCGATAACACCTGGACCACTGGCAGTAGTGTTGTGTGTACCAGTCAGGCCGCTACCAGTGGTGGTGTGAGTGCTGTGTGTGCCCGAGGCGGCAGTGGCACTGCCCTGCGGGTTCATGCCCATGTTCTTACTGTGATCTCGGTCAGAGTCGACACGGGGATCAGCCTTGTTGGTCAAGTTGGAGCTGTGAGGTCCATCAGTCCTGGTGGCCGGACCATCAGTTCCTCGGTTGACACCAGTGCCGCCGACGGTGTAGTTTTCGTTGCCGGTGTATGAGGAGTCGCGAGCACCACCGATGCCGGTTCCTGTAGCAGTGCTGTGCGTAGGATCGGCGCGAGGCTCAGTGGAAGATGAATGTGAGGTGTGCGTGGTAGAGTGAGTTCCGGTCTTATCCTTGTCGGAGTGCAGAGCATCCTTAACCTTGTTTACAATGGAAGACATGTTGGGTTGATGTTGACTGCGATTTGCTTTGGTCGATATTGTTTGGGGTATCTTAGAATCAGGATGAAGTTGGGTGTCAAAAGTGTTGTAGTGGTGTTGTGTGAGTATGGGTCTGAATATATTCGAGAGAACAAGAGGATGTGTAGGCCAGCATTCGAGGTTTATATAGCAAGTGAAGGACGACTTGCCGAGGAAATTCAGGATATTGGCCGGCGTTGACCTAGGAATGATGCAACCAGCAGGAACAGCCGGCGTGTGACCAAAGGCCTGATATTTCTGGAAGGGGTCTTTCGTCATCGGAACCCCAAATCAAGGGAAAGCCAACGCTGCTCCGTCAGCTTTCTTGTTCTGGTCAGTGGGGTTCAATACATGGCTGAAGTGAAGCAAGACCTACGTGTGTTTTTCATCTCAGATCGGATTGTTCGTGTGAACCCATTGGCCGGCTCCTGTCCATGCACCATCGGACAAACCTATCACCCTAGACAATAAAAGCGGAGGCTAAGAGTAAAGTGGGATGATGAGCGTCATAACGGCCCTCTTGTGACGTTGAACAGCTCGACGCCGCAACCCGCGTTTCCATCAAACAAGCTCCATGGGCCAACCGGATGATTGTCTCCGCCGGGCGAAAAGCTTGGCACGTGGGGGACAAATTCATGACGGCTCCCGCAACCCATTGCTCTTCCCAGGCCAGGGCCCGTCATGCAAATTTGACCATCCGTGCTGTCTTGGGAGGTGATAGATATGCTGGCATAGTAGTAGCCTGGCTGACGAATCAAAGTCAGGACTAATTGTGGCTGTGGCTGTGGTGTGGTGGCGGATCAAGCAGGAATGCGGGGTTCGACCGAGCACGTAGGCTGCATTGCATCATAACTGCGCCCATGGGGCTGGATTTGCAAGCTTTGTTGGTTTGTGGTCAGCCGTGAGGTTGACCAGAAACAGATCAGCAAACACTTTGCCTTGGAACAGCCGTGGCCCGCCTGCTTGCCTCTCTCAGATCTCGATCCCCGATCTGTCGCTTCCATCCCTCCAGCACTGACGAGTGGGTTTCTTGGGAGCAGCCATTTAAGCAGCAAATCCTGTTGTAGCCGGCTAGTGGAACCCAGCGACGTCTTGATTACGAGAAAATCTCGTTTCTCCTCACGAGGGACGAGCCACATATCGGCCTGCTGGTCGCGTTGCACTTCCCCAATGTACGATGACGCAGTCTGCAGAACAACAAAGCACAAAGGTAAATGATCCCGAGCATGAACAAAAGCACTTTCCAACGGGACCCGTCCGCTTTTCATCAGCGATTGGCTCAAATAACATCACAGAGACAGCACAGCATTGAAAAGAGAAGTCATGTGTCAATTCTGTAAGCCACAGGCTAGATTACGGCGTTATGTAGCTGTAGGTGTAATCCATCATCACAAACCAACCCTGTCCAGTCACGGGGGTATCGCAAGACCAATCTAACATGCCACATAGAGAAACCTGGCCATTAAATCCACAAAAAACAAGTGACTGGTGAAGAATCGCTATTAGGGGCATCATCCATTATCGCACCGGAACCACCAGACCAAGATAGCAACACGTGGCATTGATCGAAGTGGACCAGTCCGTTTAAGGGGTTTCCCATGTTGTAGAAAGCTTGTCTTAGACACGGCTGCGTCGGTACCAACGGCGTCGGTGGTGGACGTCAGCCGTGGCGGCGCGGCGCTCACGACTTCGAACCCAGAAGATGCCGATTAATGCAGACACGAGCCAGAGAACAGCGGAAAGGAAAGAGAATGCCAGCGCAGCTTTGAACTTGCCGCATCGATCTCCGCGAGGAGACACGTTGTGCCAGTTGAAAATGGCACCGCACGAGGATCCAAGTAGCTGTGACAAGATATGTTAGAACCAGACCACGTCAACGCCCGAGGGTCATGTCCGAAGTGATACGACATGGAGCCCGAGGCAGGACAAGACACCGAGAATGGCAATGGCCACTTACATTGGCGAGCAGGCCAAAGGCAACCCACCAGAGGATGCTGACGATAATGTCCACCGGCCAGTGAACGAATGTTCCGGAGAAGGGAAACAGCCATATCAATGCCAGGAATATGGCTATGCCGGAGACCGTCACCGTGTAGATAAATCTGCCCAGGTCCCAGGCGCTCGCGTCGGTCTTGTGGATGTAGTCTCCAGTAACACCGGCCACGATTGCAGCAAAGACAAGCTCTGCTGCTCGCAGAATCATGCTTACTAGGCGGTCTAGAGCCATTGTGCTGATAGGTATAACTTGCTCGCAGGAGAACAGGTGTCAAGAGGTACTAGTTTAGGTAGACAGGATGCGCGAGAGTTTAGTGATGTGCCAATTAAACGGGTGAAGCGAAAAGTACTGTGGTGCGTTGGCAATCTACAAATACGGTAGCGGGATTCACAGCCTTTATCTAGAAAACCCAGGCACTCACTTTCCCGGGCTGTGACGCACTTGGAACATCAGAACCCGAGTGATGAGTTCAGATGCATTCATGTCGCCCACATGATCCATCAGGCTTTCGCGTCCCCAAGCCTGATTTTTGGCTCAGTATCCCAAGACATCACACACAATGCCCCCGGTACTGGCCAAGGAAAGATGATGGATGGACAGCGAGGTGCAGAGCCTTGGCAAACGGCGCTGCGCAGCCCTGGCAAATCAGCAGACGACGCCGTGCCACGTATCTCGAGAGATGGGAGATGAGAAAGAGGACGAGAGCTCAAGGAGGGCTCGATGATGGCTCGGTGAGGTCATCGCAAGTGAGCTTGTGTTGGGGGCCGCTGTCCAGTAACCATTGGTCGGTCTGGCAACCACGCCCAGCCCAGCCACAAGTTGACGACGACGTAGCCGGCGTACGCTGGTGACAATTTAATCCGACCCTGAGCACAGCGCGCAGTGAAGGTTGATCTATTCTGTCAACACCTTGCCATGTTCCATTGCGTGCCGTGCGTGGCTCAGTCAGAGCTGCGCACCACCGACTCCACATTGCAGCTGTCGGCAGTTGAGAACAGGCAGACTATGCTCAACTAAGCCTCTGTGATCGACCAAGTAGATTTGACGGCGGCAAGGTATCGATCGACCTTCAAGAGGTGGCAATGAAGAGACGACGTCGCATGCACGACCCGTTGCGCGTCAACACAGGCACAAGCCTCGCTTCAACTAGAGGCATTATCTCGTCCACAAATGCTTCCCTCTGGGATGCCGGCCTTGCATCAATCAGCACGACGTGCAAAGACCCCATGTTTCTACACGCTCAGCAGCTGCCGCATGGTTCTGGGGCGATAGGTTTGCTGGGGAAAGTTGACTGGTGCTGTCGTTGAGTGCGTCACTACGCTGTTGGTCTCTTTACTTGGACTCTAACCAAGCAAGCAGTGGCTACATCTCTCAAGCTCTTGTCAGGAATCAGTCTGCACAGAGATGAGCCGGGACTGGAGAGCTATGTACTGGCCACTTGGTCGCTCAGTACAGAAGAAGACACTCCCCAAGGGGCATTTCATCAACACCTGCAACACCAGAAGCTGTAGGGACCATTGCGGGCAAACGCGAATACACGTTGAAGGTGTTCTGAAGCGGGACAGATCCATGGACATGATGCCCCGTAAAGTAGGTTAGTTATAAGTCTAATTTCATCTTTTCTACCTGGATCCGTGCCCCATTTCCTGTTTCATCACTAAACAAAGCAAACGCTAGAAGCCGCTCGAAATGCAGAGAAAAAAGAGGTTTTTTTTGTTTTTGTTCTTTAAAAGCCCTCCCAATATGATGGCTGGCTGGCTGGCTGGCTGGCTGGCTGGAACAAGGCTCAAGTCGTGACACGCAGGTGATACATCCCATTCGTATCAGGCACATACCTCATTGTAGTAGACTTGGGAAACAAGGACGCCAGCTCCCTCTCATTACACATGACAGCCCGATAACTCAAGTCACAAAGGACAGATTTAAACAAGGCCGCCTCACCAAGGTGGCTGTGGTCGCGGACCATGACCATGTTCGACAGCACAATGGAAATGAGCGCAAATACGAGCTGCAGGCTCATGATGAGGCCCAGTATAACGTGGACATAGGACCAATGCATGATATCGAGGGTTATGCCCTTGAGAGGCATCTGGCCCGTTGCGTTGACATTCGAGTTGGACTGGGCGGTGGCGAGAATGACACCGGCGGCAAAGGAGCTAGTCTGGAAGCCCATGAGGGAGACGTTGCCGTTCCATCGTGAGCCGGTGAATATCTCGGCAGGGTAGCTCTGGAACTGTATTCTGTCAGAGACGTTGGTGCCCAGGCCTGATGAGCCGTAGCCCTGGAGGGCTATCGCCGCAGGGGCCATGAGCTTGACGTTGTCGCCAAGATGGTGCTCTGGGATGACGGCGTTTTTGACTGGCGAGATGCTGACGTTGCACTTGTAGAACCAGGGATCCACGGTGGACGCCTCGAAGGCGTTGACGATGCTCCAGCCGACGTGCTGGTCGTTGTGGGGGTCGACAATGAAGGTGGTTTGTGAGGGTCCATTCTTGGTGGGAATGAAGACGGTCGTGTTATTCTCGTCGGCGATGGTGATGGTGTCGGTGTTGCCGCTGCCACCCTTGGTGACTTTCCAGGACTGGCAGGTCGAGTGGGTGGCGACGGAGCGGTTGGAGGCGGCCATGAGATAGTAGGATGCGTTGGGAGGAGTGGCCTCGTAGAACCACGAGGTGCAGGTAGTGTCTTGGCAGAAGATGGGGGCGTTGTCTGGGTTGAAGAGGGTGCCTGGCTGGGGCACGATGAAGTTGTAGGAATTGATGCCGGCTGCCAGGCCTACCATTCCATAGCTGAGATGGATAAGATTCAGCACATGTTACTGTCCCATGCGTTGCAAGAATTGGGCAGCGGGACCATGAGCCATGAAAAGGAGAGGGGGAAAAGGGGGAAGGGGGTCGGGGAGGCGTTGTCCATGTGCAAATGTGCACTCACCTGTTGGCAGTATACCGCAGTGCATTCTGCGTCTGGCTGTCAGAAGTGCTATTCGACGAAGAAAGCTTCGTCGTCTGAAGCGTGGACAGATCCGGGATCGACACCACGCCCGGCACGGTGGGAACAATCTTGTCGGCGCCATTGACGTTGTACGTGAGGCCGATTGTGGCAAGGCCAATCTGCGCAGCCTACATCGCATGCCGTGTCAACATGTCATTGGTTTCTCTCTCTCGTTTTTTCCCCGTCAAGAGCCGGTTACTACGTGAAAGGGGAAGGCCTCTCTGTATCAACGCACCACATTGATAGCTATCCACACAATGACATAGGCCCGAAGCGAGAACCCTCTCGAAACATACATGAGCCGCACCATGCGACTGATGTTTTCACTTTGGAGGACCAAGTCAACCTGCGATATTCAGCCCATGTTCTCTCTCTCATGCTCGCTTGAATAAACAAAAAAAAATAAAAAATTCACCACAAACATGTCACTGGATGAACCCATCCGCCTCACACACACACACACACACAGAAAAAAAAAAAAACCCCCCCAAAAACTCACCTCACGCGGCTTCCACTCTTTCAAGCTCAACACCCACCACCGCAGCGTGGCAACCATGTGCTTCAGCGAGCTGGCAAGGTTCAGACTGAGCAAGATTGACAGGCCGACAATAAGCGCATTGAACTCCTTCTTCTTGGACGTCACCATGGCCGTCCTGCTCGAGTACTGCCAGAGCACCGAGTATATGGAGGCGCACAGCACCAGCGTCACGAGCCATCGCGTCAGGCACGCCCCCAGCAGCTTCCGCAGCTGGCGGCCCTTGTGTAAGCGCTCGTAGGTGAAGCTCTGGGCCTGCCCGGCGAGGCGGGGGGAGTTGATGGACTTGTCGGTCGAGCTGTTCCTGAGGGCGTATTTGAGGGAGCCCATGGCGCGCTAGATCCGGGTCGGCTTTGGGGAAAATCTTCACATCGTCTGTAAGGGTCGTGGTGGGCAGGCGAGGAAGGAGGGAAAGCCAGTTTTGATCGGGTGAAGACGCCGGCGACGAGACAGGACGGCTGAGGAGGTACAGAAAAAGGTTGAGACAAGAAAGACAGGGCGATTCAACGAGGACGGGGTGCAAGGGAATTGATCACGTCGGGGGGTTACGGAGTACACTTTATACAATGCTTACATTGTCTGAGACACGGTCGGGCGAAAGTGACGAACTCATCTTGACTACCTACCGAGGGTACCGAGCCTGGGATTATCATACGGAGTACAGAACAGTCCGGTGGAGCTCGTTGGCGGGCAGGGAAGGACGGGGAAGGACAGGGAAGGGACAGGGAAGGGACAGGGAAGGGACAGGGAAGGGACGGGGACAAGCCACCTGGATTTGGACGAATTCCAAGCCAGCCTGCGTATAACTGGCGGTCTGTGCCATGTACAGTAATAATCCAGTCAGCATGTTCCGGCCCATTCATCGGAGCCCATCCATCCATCCCTTGCCAATCCGTCTGGCGCCCAACAAGCACAAAATTTTCATGCCACCGACATAGCCAGTTAGACCCGTCACCCGTCACCCGTCACCCATCGCCCATCGCCCATCGCCCGCTTCAGCCTCGACGGCCTTTCCTAACGGGCCCTAGTTTCCGGCGTCCGCGGCTTCCCGAGCGCCGAGTGCAACATGGGGTCGTGCAAGACGAGATGTCTCTTAGAGATAGACCATGGGATGATGACCCATAGCGCTGTTAAGAGTGAACTTGGCTATCACGATAATCTATTGGACCACTCCTGGGACCAACGCCGTACTCAGCCATCCGGCCGGGTCGCGCGTCCAGTCATCGCGCCAGTCGAACAAGTGCGACTCGTGCGGACGCATGGAGGCCGGCTGCGGAGGATGGCTCAGCTTCAGGCCGTGCCAGAGCGCGAACGAAGACAGCGTCGCCTCGCCCGGCACGCTGAGCCTGATGGATCGCCAGCAGCAGTTTCCTGCTGGCGCGCATGACGGCCGGCGGGCAGAACCATCTCGGCGTGTGCGTGCCCTTTCTGAAGCCTTCCTGAAGCCTTGGATCCAGTCGTGGAGTGTCCACGTCGTCTGCAGCACGTCGGCGATGAAGCTCGTCACCACCACGTCTGCGTCCTCGTCCGACCATATGGGCACCGGTGGCTTTGGCCCGATGGGCGTCGAGATATCGTCCCGCATCGCCCAAGAACCGCTGGTCCAGTTCGATTTGCCAGTAGTGTTCGAACTCCGGGCAATGTAGTGCAAAAAGCTGTGCCGGTTGATTTACCTGAAAAATGGCCCTATATTTCTTGAGCTCAGAGCAAATTAGAATCTTTCTTTCTTTCTTTCTTTGATTTTTCATACAATTATTCCACCCAAAGTTTCTTTTGGATGCGTCACAGAACTGCACTTTGCTTACTCGTGTTCTTGAATCTTGTCGTACCCGGATTCAAGTAAATTGTTGTCCCATAAAATAGCAATGGACTGCAGCTCTGGCGGAATGTTAGCTGCCTCGAAGGCGGCATCATAGTTTCCTTGGACTTGAAGATGTTCTTACGTCTCTTGTATGTGCACGAATAGAACCACTTGGTATTCGCCACCAGTACGGAGTGCGGCCTCGACGATCAAGGACCGAATATTCCACAGGTCCTCTGGTTTGTATGCATAATTTGCCCAAGCTCGGATGAGCCATGCCGTCCGTCGCGTGGCATTGACAGAAAGGGGAGCCGGCGTAAGAATAAGATTAGTCTCGTTTCTCCATGTCAACCTCGCCTCCGTCGTCACTGTCCCCGTTGAGTTGGGAAATCTGAATCTGTTCCGCTCAAAGTAGTTATTCCGAAACTGTCCCTAGTTCAATCTATCCCAATCCACTCTGGACCGATTGTTCTGATCTGTACCTTCTGCGAATCCGTACGGGCCATATCGTCCGTCCGCTGTCATCCACGTCTGCGCAGCACCGAGTTCGCCATGAGATCCGATAAATGGAACCGGGTATGCTATTATGAATAAGCCATAAGTAAAATAAAATAAAATAAACCCCTAATTTCCGGTGAACAAAAGATGTATAAATGTGCCGGGTGGGCAGTCTTGGTAGAAAGGAAAGATGGATCTTCTAGGTATTAGTTAAGTGACTAAATTGAAGTTCGTTGTTAGGACTGTTTGATAACAATTTCCCTCGTGGACTATAACATGACACTCGCTTAGGAAGAGGCTTCACTGGCTTCACAACAAGACGAGATTCACGGTTAGTGAATGGGCTCGTCTTGAAAGACCGTGGCGAGGAGTAGAGGACGGCGCCGACGAAGAGCCACAGCGCTGTAAGGAAAGTCACCGAGCACAAGTGACGAGACGAAATGCGCCAAGGCAAAAGAGGCGACCAGGTTATTGTTCGAACTCTCATCGCTAACCGGTTATGGACCTATGTGTCCAAGGCCTTTACGCGATCAGGGTGCAGAGTTTCCGCAGCGCAGGATTCTTGCGCTGGGAGGAAAGCCTCATTATCGCCCCCTAGCTATTTTCGCGTTTTTTTGTGAAAAATACTCCGTCATGCAAGGACCTCAATAAGAAGTAACAATTGGGGGTATTGTCTGGGCACCCACAGAGCAGCTTTATGACGGCGGGATGACAATAATACAAAATGGAAGACCTTGTTGGTTGCGCGCCTACGCTACGCCTGATACAGATTAGCAGCTAAGCAATTCTAAGTATATAATTGGCTATTCCTTATGGAGATAAGGACGGCCGGGTGGCGCCCCCATGTCCTCGGTAAGGAGATATTAAACCGGCACGCGAGTGACAAAACTTTCAATTAGGCTGTTAAGTCGTGTAAAGTACTTGTACTCTTAACATGATGTAAGTTAGCGTGGAATCTAAGTACCGATGAGCGACTCGATTTCATTGGTAGGAGGTTGCAGTCGGGCGTTGCAGTGGGTCGGGAGTAATTCCCATTTTTACAACTCGCTTTAAATGGGGGCCCACATTCCATAGTGAAAGACAGACAATACCACAACTCCGCTTTTGATGGGGAGACCGGGACCCACTTCTCTTGCAAGACCTTATTGGCACCTCTGAGGACCGCAACGGCTGGGAGATCTACGAAGTAAGCATCCCCTTTGTAGGTCTGGAATTTGTAATTGGCCAATCATGACAGATTGATTCTAAGGTGCCCTAGTACTTTAGCATGTACTGTATATTCTCCATAAATGAGGCAGCCATCAGAAGTGCCAGCGTACAAATTACCGCCATCGCACACATTGCAGCCATTAGCCATTGATGGGCTTCTAATTGCAATTGTGGCCTCCGCAAGGCCATATTGGCCAATGCGGACGACTTTCCTCCTAATTGAAAGAGTCGTTGATAGGGAATTAGCTGCACCAAATGCTTCTATCCTGATTTTTCTACTCGGAGAGGTACATACGAAGTCATGCTGAGAACGGAAGAGCCCGACTGACATCCCTTCGAGTACGCGCTGCTGGCCTCAGAGGTGTTGCGGGCTGGGATGCAGGCCAATAAGGCGCTTCAAAATCACCAAGGATGCTGCGCCGTACAAATCAGCAGAAGATGGTCTTGGGGAAGGAATAAAAATTTAGAGAAGACGGGGACGACAAGAAAGGCTGCGGAGACGCGGGCTCTGTCACAGAAGACTCTCCGACACAATAACTGTACGTAGAGGGGGAATATTACATACCATGATCAAAATGGAAATCAGGACCGCGCCCCCCAATGCAGAAAATGTGTGAGAGAGTAAATGATAGTCATTGTTGTATTCGCAGAGATAAACAAGTCAATTTAGATGGTAAAGTAAATCACAAGTACGAGAACAAATTTGCTACAAGTATCCTGTCTCCTAAAATAGCAAGGAACCCCTTGACCCGACGACCAAATGAAAGCCCCATCAGTTCATACCTCCAACTCCAGAGCCCCGAACATTATCCTTGCACCGTCATAAGCCATAAGACGGTATCCAAACAAAAAAAAAGCAAAAAAACCTCGGCTTAGACGACACTGGGTTGATGCGGCGGATCTTTGGAAAAGGACTACCCGTCATTACGGAGTCTAAGGCGCAGGAAACTGGTCGATGTAGTCAGTCGACCCGTTGAGAATTACTTCGGCATTGAGGCGTGTGCTGAATCGAATCATGTCAGTCGAAGCCGTCTGTCGGTAGCCGTCGCCGTGTGAGCCAATGTCACTAGATGAACCAATCGGCCCAACTGGTCGATAATGTGAGAACAGAGACGGGTTCACAGAGAGGCATTCTTGCTTGGTGCGCCCCTGGGCGCCCTCGCAGTAGAACCGCAGTAGAATGTCGAAAGCATCAGTTGCAGGCTTGAGAGCGAGCTCGCGAAGCATCTTGCGCGCGCCGCGTTGGCTGACCGCATAGGTAAGACAGCAGATACCTTCTTGCGCGTGATGGACGACGCGTGTGTGCTCGGGATAATCTTCCAACAGGCGGAATGGTCTGTTGATTGACCACAGATCCTTCTTGTAAGGAACCGTCACATCATTCTCCTTGGTCACCCGACCTTTTGGCAGACGTGTGCTGTCGTCAAAGGGAAAGCTCATGCCGCAGTGGCCGAGCCATAGGGCGTCCCAGCTATCTCCGTACGGCGTGAGGGAAGGCTTGACGGTTGCTGGAAGTTGGTAAAAGTTGATGTCAGAGAGCTTCTCTGGTGAGCCTTCCTTGGGCTGGGGGTAGGTCGGGTCAGCGTATTTGTCTGTTTGGCCGAGGAGCGGCTGGGTGAGTGCGCGAGTTGACAAAGCCAAGTCGTGTAGCTGCTCCCGGATCCTGATGTCCCAATCGACATCGTCTTCCATAATCAGTGCGGACGATAGATTTCTTCGGACGACCCTGCACAAAAGAAACAAGGTTAGCACTTGTGCCAACGAGCTGTGTGGCATTCGATTCCGTGGCCGGAGAAGAGATCATCGTTCCAGCATGCAAAGGACCTACTCCTGAATTGCGTTGATGTGACCACGCCATGAGCCAAGGCTTGCGCCTTGGAGATGCTGACGGCTTTCGGGCATCGGAACTGCCTTCTCGTTGACATCCTCGCCCTTTACTCCATCGACAAACTTGATTTTGATTTCGGAGAGGGCAGCAGCAAGTGTCATGCCATCGCGGCGATCCGTCCGCGACGGCAGGCCAACAACCAAAATATCCTCGAACTGTCAATAGTCAGCACACGACCAAAGGCCTCGCTCGACTGGGTGGACGGATGTCCCGGTGTGGACTCAAAAAGCAAGTGAGAACATCTCATTGCACGTAAACATATACAGACACAGACACAGACAGACACAACAGACGGTCAAGGCAAAAGAATGAAGAGAAGGGGGGAAGCGTACACCAAGCGTCGCGTTGAAGATGTCCTGTAAGTTGTCGTGTCGGTCATAGTAACGATGGCTCGTTGCTCCTCTACCGTAATGTATGTCTTGTTGGCGAAGACCAAAAAGAATGACGATAATCATTGCTGCGCCTATGGCCAACGAAGCCCGCCGGGACAGGCACAGCCCGGGCATACTGGACTCGCGCTTCATCGGATAGATTTTGCCAAGTAGACGTCACTTGGGAGAAGTCGAGCAGAGAGCGGTTCACGAGCCTTGTTGCTCTTGGTCGTGCTGAAAGCGTCAGTGCTGGAGTATTGCCGTATTCGTTCGTGCAGGTGAAGGCCCTGAGACGTCACCAAGACAGACACAGCAAGCGAGCACTCGTTTTGAAATTGAGGAGGAACGGATTGGAGGGAGCGTGGCGGCAGCAAACAGCAAACTTGATGCATACCTATGGAATGGATCCAGGAGTTATCGCAAGCCAGCGGGGCTGGGGGTAAGGACAAGGGTTTTATTCGGGCTGGTTAGATCGACATGACATGACATGACTGATCCACTTACTCCCGTGTCCCGCAGGCGGCCCAGGCACGCGGGGACACGCCAAATTAGCGACCGTCATGTACCTGGCAGGTGCCGAGTACATACCTAGGTACCTAGCTGGTAGGTAGCCGCCCCACACAAACCCTATGCAGTGCAAATCTACATGGACATTCAGCTGTGGCCTGTTGGGAGAAGTACTGGCAATAGCCCGACTTGCATAGAGGTACATTGCAATGCATTGGAATAGTCGAATTTAAAGGTGTTGCTAGTCTACACCAGGTCACTCACTCGAGGCTGTGCGCAGAACCTAGTGGATCGTGGGGCTAAGCCGCTCCGATGCTAAAGAGATAAGGGCTAACTTAGATTTATCCAATCAAAGGTCACCTGAAGGGTTATGACTATGCATATAGACAGATCTGGACTAATACCCCTTTAAGCTACTGTACCTACCTACCTACCTAGGTACCTACCGAGTTAGGCCCCTCCCAAGGTGCCTCTACTACGGAAAAGCATGGCCGAACCCTACCTCCACAAGATCCAGGCATCCCAGGTACCCAGCTTGTATTTATGACGCTGTGGATAATGGACACATACAATACGGAGCACCTCTGGGCACTTGGGCGCGGAGGAGTCGGTCTCGTAATTTGTCTACAGTGAGTGGGCGCACAGCAACTCCGTACAGTACCATTCATCCAGAGAAACCGCACCCTTACCAAGTTTCATCATAAGACACGAGGCCAGAAGTAAATCTGAATCAACATGCACATTCGTGTCGCATCAAGTCGCACCGCACTCCCTGCAGCATGACCAATGCAGGGAAATCGTGGCTTGACGACCTTCACACTTCCTACGTTCTCTCCTCTCGCTTCATCCCTTTGCAGTCCACATCTTTTACCAGACCAAACGGTGCGCAAAGCTAGTGAAGCTAGTGCATCAGATGAAGTGTTTTCCGACTGGCGCAAAGGCAGGCCTGCACCGGAGCTGGTGTAGCCGTTGCCATACTGATTGCTCGTCCAGTTCCAAGCTTGTCAGATCCCGTCTTCAAATGACGCTGACTCCTGCTAGAATAAGGACCCTTCTCCGTTTAAAGTGCTCCTCTGGCATTCTTGACGACTTCCTGTAGCAATGAAACAGCCTCCGTGTGAAGGAGTGAAATGACAACAGCGAAATGCATCGTCGCCGCTTGCGTTGGGAAGGAACCCCCTTAGGTTCAGTTTGCGTCCGAATTCGGCGAGTCCGGCCAAGCTCTTCTTTGCTGCGTTTTTTTCCCTCTCTCAATCTCGGCCAGGGCTCAGATCTCGCTTGTTCGAGTTTCGGTCAGCTAAACAGCTGCTTGGAACCTCTCTCGTGGCTTCTGCAATATCTCACCTGCTGTGGCTCCATGAACTGCGACTCCTGCTTACAGAGTGAAATCGAAAATCAACGCAGGTCCTGCATTTTCATTCCAAATTATGTCCCCTGATCCGCGCGGCTGGAGGTCTTGATTGATGGAGCATTCCAAGGACGACGGCAATGCACTGGAGCTTGGCGGCTTGGCGGCTGATATACTGACTGAAGACCAACGATTTGAGACGAAACGTGAGAGCCGCAAAACCTCTCTGCAGTCTTGGTGGAAGAATCACTTATCTGCAGTGACAGATTCTCTTCTTGGCCGCCGAAAAGTATCGGCGAGCGAGAGCGATGGCTTGGACGCGTCAACCTCAGCGGAATGGCTTGGGGTAATTCACGATCTAGATAGTTTCCGCGCTCGTCATGGAACTGACGTCGAACATGTTTCTGGGAGCGCCGACCATCATACTCAAGCAGATTTGATGCTGAATAGACTCAACGTCAGACGTGCGAAGAAATGGCGAAATTCGAGACAACTTCAATCCACATCATCGACTGCCTTCTCGACCGCAGACGACATCGAGCTGAGAAGTCTAGTCGATGGAGGCATATTGTCGCAGCTGCTGCACTCTTACGCGGACAGTCTGGATTCAGAAAGTAGATATACCGTCACACCCCGTGCTGGTACCCCGGAAAACGACACGACAATATCAGATACAGACGTCACGGGCACAGAGAAATCCAGGAAAGGGAACAAGCGCAACCATGTTAAATGGTACAACAGCGAACAGCATCTGTCAGAACGCGCATTGTCGCCAATTCCATGGGATCGCCGCAAGAAAAAACCAAAGGGCGACAGACAAGTCAAGTTTACGAGGCATATCGCCACTGTTCTCGCTCGACAGCAGTACCTGATGCAGCTTTGTCGCACCCTCATGATGTATGGCGCACCTACGCATCGTCTGGAGGAGTACATGACCATGACGGCGAAAGTGCTGGAGATAAAAGCACAGTTTCTCTATCTGCCTGGATGTATGTTCATCTCGTTTGATGACGCGCTAACCAGGACAGCCAATGTCAAGATCATCCGAGTTATTCAGGGGCTGGATCTCTCCCGACTAGCTGCCATACATAGCGTTTATAAAAATGTCGTTCACGATGTAATTCCCATCGAGCAGGCCACTGAGGAGCTTGGCGATATCATGAAATCAGCACCTCGCTACAGCCGATGGCTAGTTATCCTCTTTATGGGGTTGGCAAGTGTTGCCGTCGGTCCATATGCATTTTCTGCTCGTCCGATTGACCTGCCGATTATCTTTATCCTAGGCTTACTCGTTGGCTACATGCAGCGGATCCTGGCGCCGGCCTCAGCCACGTATGCCAACGTCCTGGAAATCTCTGCTGCCATCTTGACTTCTTTCTTGGCGCGCGCATTCGGGAGCATCACACATAATGGAAAGTACATATTTTGCTTCCCGGCCATTGCTCAATCTGCGATTGCTATGATTCTCCCTGGGTTTGCCGTTCTGAGCAGCAGCTTGGAACTTCAGTCGCAGCAAATGAATGCCGGTTCGATCCGCCTGGTGTACACTATCCTCTATTCCCTCTTCCTGGGCTATGGTGTAACTGTTGGCACTACGGTATATGGCTTGATGGACTCAAATGCCACAACCCAGACGCAATGCCCTGAAGAAACTCTTGCAGCCGCATATGGGAATGAATACGTCCAGCACTTTCCCTTCGTTGCTCTGTTCTGCCTGTTCGCTGCTCTGACGAACCAGTCGAAACTGACACAGCTGCCTGCCACGGTTGGAATGGGCGTTTGCGGTTACGTGACGAATTACTTCAGCACCAGGAAATTGGGACCGAACCAAGTCGGGAACACTGTCGGCGCCTTCACAATTGGCCTGATGGCCAACTTGTATAGTCGCATCTGGCACGGGCATGCTGCTGCAACCATCATCCCTGGTATATTTACTCTGGTTCCGTCTGGGCTGGCATCGTCGGGCTCCATCATCACGGGCCTAGACTTTTCCGAATCATTTTCACGCAACGCTACCGAGCCCAGCATGATTCCGAACTCACTAACGGCGTTGGGCTATGGAATGATCCAGACAGCAATTGGAATATCAGTCGGCTTGTTCATGGCCGCGTTGATTGTGTATCCCCATGGGAAAAAGAGAAGTGCTATTTTCAGCCTTTAATATAAGCAGTATCGAGACAACTGATATCGTTCATGTGCCGGCCGGCGAGTCAGCAGCGAAAGAAGGTTCGGTCTGCTGTATCGTACCCGAATTGCGGATTATCAGTCCCTGTTCGACATTGGGAACTGCACACGAGAGCAGGAAAAAAAGAAAAGAGAAAGAAAGAGGAGGGCCCATACCAACTCAAGACACCTTCGAGTCCATTCAACGCTTTTCTTGGACTAAGTTGGCAACCATTAAGGCTTTATTTCAATAGCTCAATAAACAAGTTCGGGATAGTGTTGCCATCTGTTGGATTTACATCCGATTGCGTTAGTTGCATGTTTGTTTTCCCCGAGAGGCTAGTAACGATGAAGCAGTGGATGACGGGGATGCACCACAATGGTCCAGGGAAAAGTCCGTAACTAGCAGAGCAAAAGAGAGAAAAGGGATATTATTGCTTCAAAATAACAGCTGAAGCTCACTATTGCTAAATGCGGCGTCGGCCAGCCAAGCGCCCATTAGTCTGCAGAAAGAAAAACCCAAAACAAGAAGGCGCAAGATCGGAAATCCAACTGTTTACAAAAAGACCATGTATTCCGTGCCCGGTGTGCAAAAAAAAAAACCTCGTTGGTTGCTCTTCTGTTGGACTGTCCGCCGCTTTGAGCAGTCATGGCTATAAGCTAGCACGGTTCGTGCAGGTCAGATGCTGAAAGGCATGGTAGATGGCATTGTAGACACTATCGGCGGGCAACTCGAGCTCTGCGGTCCATACGCTACCTATAAGTTCTTTGCGAATGGCGTACACGACGGGCGTTGAGATGGCGCGGACTGAGGTTACTTTGTGGAGGTCCCATGGGCGTCGAGGTTCTACGAACCAGCTGATATCATCGTGAGAAGGAGCCGGTTTTTTTATCCACCGCGGCATTGTGGCCCTAAACTGGCAGGTATTCGTGCCAAGCCCCCGGGCCTAAATGCGTGCAGCCATGGTCGGCAGTCTCTTAACCCCCCGAAACCAATACGTGCTGTTGAGCCGCAATCCAGTGCTTAATGGATACGCGGCGCCATCGTGGCACACGTACGAGGCCAGCTCGACTGACGCCTATCTTCACACCTTGCTTCCGAAGTGCTGGAGCGGACTGCAGCGTTGGTACTACGTTGACATTTAGACGAGCCGCGTTGAATCAGTACTTGATCCTACGTTAGACGTGACAGGTGATGGTCTGACAAGCGATGGCAACTACGGTTGAAGTATGCCCTCAACGCTGCAATACTGTTCCCGTTCAGCGCTGCCGGTCGCGGAGATTAAGGCTGGGAATACGCCGTTGCACGATTCAAGGTAGATTCGATTTGCCGTTGATTTGGCCAGGTACAACGTTGGCAGCCTCACCACAGCGGTCAAAGCAAATGTATCCAAGGATAGATTGTCTTTAAACCAGGTCTAGATGCCAAAATAAAAGCTGAAAGGTGTCGCAAGAAAGCTAATCGCAGACTACTATCTTTAGGTGACTTTTGCATCACGTCTTCTATTTCTCATGAGCTGGGAATTCACTTGCAATGTTATAAAGACTACATACTTGTCAGCGTTCACATACTAAGATATCAGTTGCGGCAGTTACGAACCTTATATCCTCCCGATGTTCTGGGGTCTTGATGCCGTTCGCATGAACAGACGCATCGTTTTCGGCGCCGCCAATAGGCCTAATCGCGGTGCCAGAACTGGCTATTACACCTGCTTCATCATCTCCACCGGCGTTTATGTTCGTCAAAGCAGCCATTTGCTTCCTCTTCCCGTTGCGGAGATCGCTGAGGTGCTCGAAATAGCCCTCCGGTACGCCTGTTACATACTTGCCGCAGAAAACGCCGACTTCGAACTCCTTCACTTGGCTTGTGCTGTCGGCTGCCTCGAGGCACGCGGCTGTCAGTCCGTCCTTGCCGTCAAGGTCCGCAAATATGACATCGTCGGCGTCAATATATTTGGCAATTTCTTGTCGTGTTCTGCTGTGAGCAGCCAGATCTGTTGACATCGGTTAGTAAGTCTTGGGGCAGCCTCTACCAGCATTGCTGGGGCAAGTTCCTACCGGCGGGATCCGCAAGGTCAATGCCATACTACTCTATTGTCAGTGCTGTTCTAGACCAACCACAGGCTTTCCAGCTTACAATATGGGGGTATTTGCATTCGGGGGAGCACGAAACAAATATGACGCGAGCTGCTCCGGCCTCTCTCGCCATTTGGACCTAGACGACAGTTCTATTAGTGATACGATGATTCCTGAGAAACTATGTGCAGGGTGGACATACAATTTCTCGTGATGTAGCTGATTGAAAGTTAGCTTTAATATGTATTTTGAGCATAGGATAACTCTGACTCACTTCCACGAACGAGGCTGTCGTCCACGATGATCAAATTCTTGCCCTTGAACTCGGAGTCGATCGGAGATAGCTTGCGGCGAACACTCTTTTGCCTTAAAGCCTGGTTAGGGAGAATAAAAGTGCGGTGGACGTATCTGTTCTTGATGAGAGCAGTCACGTAGGGCTTGCCCAGCTTCTCAGCCAAGGAAGCTGCGGCGATATTGCTCGTCTATGGTCAGTGTTAGCTTTCGGTTCCCAAGTGTTTTTGAAGGATAAATATCAGATTTGCGTACCTCAGGAACCGGGATAACTAATCCAGAATCAGTAATTTGTAAAGCAAATGAGAATATGGAGGGACCAAACATACCAGCATCAATTTCTTCAACCCCTTTCTCTCCAAGGACATCCCTAATCTTTTTGGCCAGCTTCTCCCCCATCTTTTGCCGGCTTCGATATACAGAAATGCCGTCAATAACAGTCTCCGGGCGCGAGAAATAGACAAATTCGAAAATATCGGGTGTGTAAGACCTCCTCTCAACGATTTGGCGGAACTGAGGAGCTTTGCCTTTCTCGATGAACACAGCTTCGCCAGGGCCAATATCTCTGATGTTGCTAAAGCCAAGCTGTTTGAGTGCGACAGATTCTGATGCAATAAAGTAGTCTGTTGCTCCAGGCAAGGTAGCTGAGGGTCGTGACCCCAGGCAGAGAGGGCGTATCCCATTGGCATCTCTGATTTAATTAGAGTCTGAGAGTTGAGGACGAAGAAGATGGCCGTTACCTGAAGCCCAATATTCCAAAGCCTGCAATCATGGCAGTGCATGCGAATGCGCCTTGACATTTGGAGTACACATCGCCCAACGCAGTGAAGATGTCGTCTGAATTGGCACGGTTTTTGCCCAGCTTCTGGAGGCCATGCGCAAAGACGTTAAGGCTAGATGAGATTAGTAAGATGCTATTTACGACAGGAATTGATGAGAATGGAGTATCGAATCACTCACAGCAGTTCGGAGTCAGAATCAGAGTTGACATGGCGATGAGCCTCCTCATCTAGGAATCTGCAAAGATGTTCCGTATTTACGAGATTGCCATTCACACTCATTGAGATTCCAAAGGGCGCATTCACGTAGAAAGGTTGTGCCTCGGACCTATGTTGCCGAGGCATGTCAGTGATAGATATAGCATAGTTTTCAAAATGACAGCACTTACGCAGAGGTGGTTCCCATAGTTGGGTAACGCAAGTGGGCGAGTCCTAGCAGATGTTAGGACTGCGTACCAAAAGGAGTCAGACATTGCTCACCCATATAGCCTGGGAGTTGCTGGATCCGTCTGCCTTCTGAAAAGACCTTGGCGGCCATTCCGAGACCCTTGCACTGATAGACTCTTCCACCTTGGCATACTGTAATACCAGCAGCTTCTTGTCCCCGCTGCAGCAAGCATCGGCGTTAGTAAAAGGTCTATCTGAAGGGAAAATGAGACACAAAGAACATGAAAAATAAAAACGAGGAAAGACAAACGTGTTGTAGCATGTAAAGAGATTCATGTAAATCCACGGCGGCCGTGGTGGCCTTGGTATCGCCCAGCTAGCATAAAGGGTCAGCATCCGAAGGCATGAGAGTAGAATTTTCACCACCAGAGAACGAACCAGCAGGCCGGCAACACCACACATGATGGAATCTGGTCGGCAAAGCGGATTTAGGTGCGTGGTTGGGCGCTCGACGTGACAGATGGAGGCGGGCGGGAAATTGCTTACTGCGATCCCAGGCTGTGTGTTTGTAGCGCATTCGGTCTGCGCAACTTTTTTTTTTTTTTTTTTTTTTTTTTGTTGTTGTCGTTGGCGCTCTGGGTGTACATGGTCTTCTGGAAGAGGCACGTGCTGGGGGTCCATTGGCCGCCAGGCGCCAGGGCGGACTGTGCTGACCATGTCCGACCCACACTGTGCCTGTGCTCACGAATCCCTGCATGATGCACCATGCCCGTACTATGCGGCTCATTCTTATTACTACGGAGTACTTTGATGAAGACCCCGCATTGTCTTGAAGAGAAGTCTGGTCTAGTATCATATTACTCGCAGCCGTTACATCGGAGATTAGGGAGTACGTTGGATCAATTTCTGGTGCTTAGGTCGGGAGCAGACATGTGATCTCACATACAGTACTCCGTATCAAGTCTCACTCTCACTCTCACTCTACAGCCAAGGCAGTCTGCCTGGCCTGTCCTCGGTTTCGTCGCGGATGAGTGGAAAACGGTTCGTCGATACACGATCAGTTTTCTCCGCGTCTACCCGCAACTGGGCATTTTGAGATATCTGCCTGGTTCTGGGTGACTCCTAGGTCCAGGATCGTGGGGCACGTCACCCCGCGTTTCATCCGAGTTACAGACTTCGTCATCGAGACGCGGAAGCTGTGCTCGTGTCTGTCAGCAGTAGTGTGTCTGAATGCCCTACTGAAAAGAAACCCCTTTGGTCATTGTCCAGTGCTAGCTGACTCTTGACTATCCGACCTCAATCGGCCCCCTGCCTACCACACGCCGACTGCCGCGCGTACAACGACAACGGTGATGGCAGGGCTCATGTGCTGGATTGATTCTGTACCTCAACCATTTCTTCTTTCTATCCGCTGAGATGCAATGGCGGCAAACAAAATGGCGATTGATCTTGTGTCGGCGGTAGCCTCAAACGCATTTCAGAGGCTGCGAGCGTGACTTGACAACTATGATTTCACGCACCGTGCTATTCCCAGCACTGGCTTTACTGCTTATAGTGTCAAATACACCGATCCGCAGCGGCAAGAGTTCGTCAACCTTTATACTCTTCCCAAGTTACCATACGAGGGAACCAGAATGCTCCACTTGTAGGCAAGGTCTTCTCCTGCGAGCAGTAGTTGAAAAAAAGAGGCTCATTAATTATGCAATCTATTTGTAGATGGGGAGACCATACGCCACAAGGATGAAGAAGGGGTGGACAGAGCACTAGGATCTAGATGAGGTTTTTCACGACAGTCCTCGTACTCTCATTTCTCATCGACAGGAATATGTCGATGATGCAGATTCTGCAGTAGACATGGAGGATGGTAAAATCATGTATATCATAAAACAGCACCAGGAGAAGCTCCTAAAGGTCCTGTGATCTTACCGAAACCTGGATTGAGTACAGCCCGTATTGGAAGGCTGGCTGCCGGCAGTGCAAAGCAAATGGTCGCCACTGCATGGCTGTTGGGAAAAGGAATCCTGCAAAGTGCTCTTACCTAGGTACTTGGCATCGTCCTGCCGATGCATTTAGGTAACTCATAGCTCCCGACTCATCTAACCAGATTCATAATATTGTATGTCTCATGGCATGTCAATCAACATTGCTGAATAATTATCCTCCTCAATCATTACTGTGAGACACGACGTCCCACACAACTCAAGGCATTCAAGGACGGCTGGCAAAAGTATATCAAATACATCGACCTAAATCCCCTTTGCATATGCCGAAGCTCATGACAGCTCTGCGTATCTTAACTCACAAGTTTCCTCTGCGGCAACGCAAATTGCTGGAGTTACTAGTGACTATAAGAGGAAATGGCATGTGAGATAATTACCGTTGACCATTCCAGCCGTCAACCGACCAAGTTCCGCTTCGCCAAGCACTTTCACCCACCGAATCAGTCTTCCTTCAGACTTGTTTCGCCCCTAGAATCATTTCCCCCCTTTCCTGCCAAGGCCTTGACAGCCGCCTCGAGAGCTTGACGGTCAGCCCCGCACACCTTGGACACCCGCCCATCATCAGTAATAGTGACAGACTGGCGGCCCTTCATGCCCTCAACAGCAACTCCTTTAGGTGCGCCTTTTTCGAAGAACATAAAGGTAGGCATCGCAGCGATGCTGTAGCGCTTGGCGACATTATGAACATGGTCAACATTGACCTTTGCGAAAGCAATGTGTCCACCCTTGGAGTAGGCGTCAGCCAGCTTGGAGAAGATTGGGGCGATGGCACGGCATGGTGGACACCAGTCCGCGTAAAAGTCTACCACGACGTGGGTGGTGGAGGATAGCAAAGCGTCCAATTCGCCGACCTCCTTGATCTTGTACACATGCTCCGACAACTCGGGTATAGCTGAGCGATTTGCAAAGAATGCCTTTCCGAGTTGCTTTGTTAGCATCCACAGAGTCACCGTCCATCGTTGTAATGCTCATTGATTCATCATTGAAGTGGTCAGAGGAGGCGATGCGAACACGGTAAAGGTATTTGGCCGCTCAGCCAACACTTACTGGACCGACAAAGAACAGAAACAAAAACGCCAAGATTATGATATAAACTGTCTCCATTTCCGTTGTTTTCAACTAGCGGGATCGCCAGGGGGATGGGAGAATAGAATGTATCGTCATCCTCGCGAAGCCAGCCAATACATAGCTGGGCAGAAGGATCGGTCACGTGATTGGCACTTCTTTTCACGATTCGCCTCTGAATTGTCAACCCATCACTAAAAGCAGGTTGCGCCATCCACCTAATCAACCTTGCCGGCATGCCATCTGCTTCTAATCAACTATGAAGTTATAGCTTCCCACAATTGAAAGCTCAACATGACTGGCACATTGCAAGAAGCCTGTGTGCGACACAGGGAAAGGAAAACAAATCTCTACATCCAACTTCTGCTCAGTCTCCAGATCTGATTTTCGGCTTCTCACAATGTCAGTGCCGACTAGACCCCAGATATCAGACCTTCTCACCTTGGTCATCACAACGTCGCCAACTCTATCGGCACCATCCACGGAGCTACTTTCTTCGGTGCTTTGCTCGTTCAGGGCCCATTGTGCTCCCTTGCTCCAGTGCAGGGTGATTGTAGTGTTTGACACCTACGAGCAAATCACCGCTCAGCCTCGCCTGAAGAAAGGTTATGTCACGGCTAAGGGTGCAGATAACTACGTCGCCTATAAGAAAAATGTGAAAAATCTCTTTCTAAGCGAATACCTGCAGAGCACTGTGGGCGACACCAAGATGGAACAGGCCAATGGCGAGGCCGAATATGGCTCACCATGTTGTGACACCCTTATCCCCGTGTCGTACACAGCGACGTCAGTAGACAATGGCCGCATTGTTTTTGTCGAGGCTAAAGATCAGCGCCTGGGCTTCGGTCTGGCAGTTCGCACAGCACTCAGGATGGTTAGCACCCCCTACACCTGGGTACACCAGCATGACTGGGCTCTGATACATGATATACCCATCGCACCTCTAGTCGACATCATGCAAGCCTCAGAGTCTGATACCCGGAAGCCAATCAAATATGTTTGTCTGCCATCCGGGCGTCGGGCACCCTACGCAATCTCAGACCATGTCGTGCGCTACCCGCAACTACGACAGCTATCCAACGCCCTCGCGGGCGAGTTTGTTACACCGCACCACCCATCCATCGTTGTGCCGCTGACGCCCATGTTCTTCTGGCCTGACAAATCACATATTGCTTCGACCGAACATTATCTGCGGCGGGTTTTCCCGAGCAGACTGGCCATAATGCGCGGTGCATTCATCGAGGATACAATAGGACAAAGGGCAAGGAGTCAAATGAAAGAGCGGCAGTGGACCAAGTGGGCAACTTGGCAGTTCAACCCTGAGAATGGCGACGTCCCCTGCCTGAAGCATCTACATGGGAGGACGTGGAGGGGTGGAGAGGAGGAAGCCAGAGTCAAAGAGGTATACCGCGAGCAAAACATGGCTGCGAGGCGCAAGTTGGCGAAGACGCTTCTGGACGAAAAAAAGGTCACCGCAGAAGCCACTTGACTCACCGATGATCAAACTGCGAGAGATCAAGCCAGAATTGTTTGTAGAGAACAAATGAACCTAGCTCGACTCTCAAATTGAGCGCAGCGTGAGCAAGCAGAGTTCACCGCCTCCACGTAGAGTAAGTTCTTTTCCCGCTAGGCTAGTCATATATTAATTCACTCTTGCATCAAGTATGTGGTGAAAGGTCGGTCAGTTCCAGAAGCGCGCATTGAGTCAAGTGGTGAGACGGTGCGGAGCGACGGCATAATCACATAAACAGTCATACCCTTGCATGAAGCTACGACCGTGCAGATCCCAGAGAATCGTGTTGGAAGGAAGAGATGATCCAAATGTGCACTTTAGTCTTTTGTGTCCTATACATGCCCAGTGAGCAGCTAAGAATATTGCCACCTGAGCCTGGGGCATTTTATGCGAGGGAAATATACAGGAGGAACAGGTTGCGACGCTTGTGTTGAATGTGTTAAACGTTTCTCAATATCAAATCCCAAATACTCATGATAGCACGGAATAAACCAGGCTTCCAGGCTTCTGTCGAATCGAGCGCTGAAATGACCTCCGTCATCGATTGGTACCGACCAGACCAGCAGCCTAGCATGACATCGGCTAGGGGTAAGCCTTGTACATCTGGAAATCGATGTTCAGCGAACCGGCGCTCAGCGAGGCTGCTCCGATCATCATATCCAACCAGCTCATAGAAGGTTGGTTTTCCAGTCAAGATTTGATAGATCACGCAACCATATGCGAAAATGTCGCTCTGCAAGTCAACAGAGGAATTCTTCCGATTATACCACTTATATCCAGCAGTTGCATACTCTCCATCGATGCTGGAACCCTCAAAGTCAATGATCTTTAACTGTCCGTTGACGCTTACAATGTTCTCGCAGCCGACATCGGCATGTATGATTCCTCTCTCGTGTATGTATTGCAGGCCTTCCGCGACGTCTCTTATCCAGGCCAGCTGGTTTCGCACCGGAACAAGAGCGGCCTGGTCAAGCGACAGAAACGGGATGCCGCGTTCGAGGATGATAGACTTGGGATCTGCTTCACCAGAATATCCAATGACATTGGGATGGTAGCCCAGACGTTCCAGGGCTCGGCGTTCGACAGAGCCACTGTCGGGGTCCCAATATTCCTTGAGAACCCAGTCTTGGTCAATGGCATAGACAGCGCCAGAGGTACCGTGCGAGAGAAACTTGAGCGCGCTGTAGTCAATCGGTAACCGCGGTCCATGCTTGAGGGGAACTTGTGACCTACTCCTGCAGATCATGCTATTGTATGGGTACTTCTCAGTTTCGACAGAGTTCACGATTGATGGTGCAGAACCAGAACTCACATGCTCGTATATTTCCGCACCAACCGAAGCACCTGAATCTCGACAAATTCTACAAGGTCCTCTGCGATGCGAATCAAAGTGCACGCCGAGAGACTGGTCGTATTGTGGACGATCACAACGTGGGCCGGGTCGTGGCCGATCTTTGCATCGCCTGTACAAGCGCTTCACTATTCTGTGCTGTGGGTTACGCTGGCAGTCGACTTGCACAATGTCTGCGGTAGTATATTTGCACATATTCACAGTTGCGCATGGTAGCGAGGCAGGATGTTGTCCAAGGATTCTGGAATGACGAGACATTTGGCATGTATTAGGGGCATCACGTGAAACCGGACCCTGAAGCCTTAGCGTGAGCCACTTGTTCTCGCCGGCTCTACAATCCAAACCCCCTGTTACTACATGATTTAGAGAAAGAAATATGACGGTGCCAAATCGACGCTTTGCAATTACAGCTCAGAGGGGGCCTTCAGACACAACACACTATTAATTAATAGCTCAGCACGACCAGGCCGTTATTACCTACCAACCGAGCAGAGCGAAGTCGCGCTAAAGTTATATCGTACATGAGCTTGGTTTATGTGCTTCATGTTTGTTTTACATGGCGAAGTTTGAAAATCGGTCATGTGTGCAAACACGGAAGGAATGCAGCATTGTACGGTACATTCTGAACCTCCCGCCGGAGCTTCTCGCTGGTAACCAAGACTAACTACGTCAAGCTGTCATACCCGTTGTTCTGGATCGATCGCTAAAAGAAGTGCCGCCGCTACGTTATCATCACTGGGCTCGGCTGTGCTTGTGCCCTCGTGCAACAGCCAGTCCTCAGCAGGTTCTTCAATAGTATCCCTCGATTGTCCCAAGTTCGACGGATGTCCGACATCCACTTCTGGGGCTCTATCTACATGATCTTCCTCCTGTGCATGGCCACTTCTGATCTTGGAAAGCTCAACACCCAATCTGTTTTGGGATGAAACCCTCGGCGGAGATCGCTTCAAGCTTGTTTGAAGGAATCGCTCAATGGCAGAGGTAGATGAGCCGATGTTGACAGATGGATCAGCTTCAGCTCCTCTCTTCTGGACGCCCGATTGATCTGCAGGTTGGCTATGCCTCACGGGCCTGGAATGTGCAGTCGACGATTTAGTCACGCGCCCCGATCTTGGCTGTCGAGAAGGAGGCGGGTTGATTGATCGGACTTGTCGTTGGTTCTCGGCCAAGTTCTCGGCCGAGACTCCACTTGTCTTTGGCATGATGATATATCTCATGATATCGGCGCTGTCAATGATATCACCTTGAGTGCTCCCAGAATTGAGAGGTGCCTGTATAACCCGAGGTATTGCGGTCTGCGGATCATTAGGAACTATTGTTGTTTGGCCTTCCTCGGCATAGGAAGCGGGCGGTGACATCTGAAGGCTGGTATCCGGTGCACTAGGCAGACGCAACGCCTCATCGTAGCACTTCTGCGCCCCGTATCGCACTCCTGGCGTTATGACAAGCATTGTCTTTTCAAGCAATAGAAGCACCCTATTCGGTTCTTTTCTGATGTGATTCATAAGTTTTTCAACGATCATTTCACCCCAAAGCACGCCTTGGTGCGCGTACTCCGATTCGTATCGTGGTAGCCCGCAGAGCAACTTGAATATGACAACGCCAAGAGACCAGATGTCAACAGCAGTAGTGTAATTTTTTCTGTGTTGCCTGCCGGAGCTGTGGCAACTCCATATCTTCAAGATTTCCGGCGCAGCGTATTTCCATGTACCGCAAATTGTTTTCAGATCGCCTTCTCTTTCTTCTTTCGACATCCCGAAGTCCCCAAATTTCACATGGATATGACCGCCACGACGAGATTGGACGAGGATGTTCTCCGGTTTGATGTCTCGATGCACAATCGGCGGGTCAAGTTGATGGAGGTAAGCTAACGCTGAGAGGAGTTGACGCAAGATTTGTGTACACTCCCAAACGGAGATATGCTCTTGGACATGGAGTGATCCGGCAGCAACATATTCGAGATATAGCTTCGGCCAAGGGTTTTCCTCTGCATTCAGCAGTCGAACAATATGCTCCTAGTGACCTGTTAGTGTACTTGATGAAGTATATATATACAGTGACTCACGTGACTTATCCGCCCCATGATAGCCGCTTCCCGCTTCCACAAAGCTGCATCAACTTCCTTCTCTTTAATAACCCTAATAGACGGCTGCTTCAGGGCATACTCCTCTGCTGTGCTAACGTTCCAGCAATGAGTCACAACTCCAAAGGCTCCTTCGCCCAGCTTCCTTTTAAGGAATATCGGATCTCTGCCAGGAGTGTGTTTCAGTATCACGTTCTGTGTCCAGTGCGAATTTGAGTCGATCAAGGAGATTTTCTGTTTTCGCATTCCCTTTTCTGAATTGCTGAATATTATCCTTGTATGATTGTGAACTCGGGTCATAAGAGGATACGACGAGCTGGAACTTGAGAACCTTGCTGACGTGGATGATTAGTGGTGCCGTTCGCAGAGGTATGGAAGTTCCTCCGACGATCCAAATGAAGTTGCTTCGCCAGCCCTCTCCATCGCCATCGTACAAGACCTGAGTCCCGACGAGCGACCCGAGATCTTTGACAATTGCACGGTCGTGGTTGTCGAATGTCAATGCGAAGTGGTGGGAGCTGACCCCAGTGAATTTGGGAAGGACGACGTCGCAGTCCTTGTCGTGCCCAAATATAAAGCCAGATGAAGTTTTGGGGCCTTTGCTAAATCTCAGCTCAAGTCGCGTGTGGTTTGCCAGGCCGCTGGAACCCATCGACTCTGACTCTTTTGTCGAGTCCCGGCCACGACGGTCGCTGTGAATTCCCGACTGCTCAAGCCCGGGAACGTACCGCGAAATGTTCTTGGCCAGTTCCATCGCATTCAAAGCACGTCCCATATCCTGGTCGTAGCAGGGGTATACGCAAGCAAGCAAGTCTGGGTCTGGCATTGTGATATGCACATCCGTCGAGAAATAGGAAGAAGTGAGGGTTCGTCATGTTAGTGGCTGGATTGTTTCATTCCTTATAATGATTCTAGGTAGCAGCGTGAATGCACGTCAACGAAAGAGGCCGGCGCTATCAACCAGTATACCATATCCAAGTATGAGCGCCTACAGCACCTATTCAATTGGTCTATTCCACGGCGGTGTGGTGATTTGTGTTACTTGTACAACGTCGCTCAGTGAACCTACCTGCCTCACGCCATCTCCAATGTTGTTGTTGCCTGACAAATGCGGCCACAAATATCCCAGGCACAAAAGCAGCTCTCTTCCCATTTTCCATTGTGATTATTTCACCAACAGTAGGTCGGCCTATTGCCATCGCTCTCAAAATGGCGTCACCAAAGTCCGCAACTCGAAACATATGTGCTGAAGATATCCTTTCTTTTAGCGATTCGGAGCTGGTCGAGTATATGAAGCAAAACTTCACCTCTGCTGGCTGTTTTGCACTCGAAGCTGAAGGTTGGGAACAGCTGCCTAAGGACCAGAGGGACCGGCTTGCAGAGAGGCTGAGGTAATTTTGGATGGCTCGTCAGTGAGTGATTTGCGGCTAATAGCTAGCAAGGATCGGAGCGCAGAAAGTTCACGATGTGGTACAGTCACGACCTGTTGATCCCGACCAACTCGCGGCACGTTTGCGCGGAGTCGCCAACAATCAGGACGCATTACAGTTCCCACCCAGACGGTCGCGTCATGACAGAACACCTACAGAAGATGTCGACTGGGATGCAGTATTGAAGCGAAGCGAGACTACAGCCTACCACACCCTTGTCAATGAAGGCGGCCGACCAGTCTACCCCATCAACCGTCTTGATGAGGTCTTTCAGGGCCTTGAGCAGCAGGGCCTTGAGGAGTACCGTGAGTTGCTGCGGCCTTGGCTGGGTTTGGCGCGTGACCAGCAAAGGGTGTTCCAAATCCAGTTACATAGGTGGAAGCAGTTTCGCCGCTGGCAGCAAGATAACAGAGAACCGAATGAAGAAGAACAATTTACTGCATACGTGGAGGAGGAGAAGCGCGAGGATATAGAAGGCGCTTCCTGGCTGCCGAACGCGAGTCAGTACCTAGAACAGCTCAGAGAGAGGTATGAGAGGAAGCAGCGCTATTATGGGCTTCATGACGGGGATGAAGGGTTCGCCGCATATGTTCAAGAAACGAAGCGACGCGACATTCAGTCTGGGTGCAAGTGGCCAGGAATAACTGAGGATGAATATAAGGAGATGCTCAGGAGCCAATTCGAGAAGAGGCAGGCTAATGACAGCACCGAATATGATGAGCAAGATTTTGCGGCATTTGTTGAGGAGGACCAACGACTGGATATGGAAAGGGGAAAGAGGTGGCCGGGTATGACGGAGGATCAGTTTCTTAAGATGCATAGGAAACGTTTCAACGGAGAGCAAGACTTCCACTATTGGGAGGGATTCCACTGGCTACGGGAAGATCATGGTCGCGGCGGATTTCCTCAATACGTCGCGGAGGCCAAGCGCCGGCTCGCTAGATACGGCTTCACGAAGGCATTCGAGTTCAACAAAGAAGCAACGCGACAAGACAAATTGATGACCTGGATCGAATATTTCAACTACGAGTGTTCGTGGCTCAACCAGTACACGCGACATTTCGCGCGTCTTCAGCCCGAGTTTGAAAAAGACTGGCAAAAGGTTGTGGACTCGGGAGTGTTGCGGCCTGACGAGACTGCGGCAGGATTTCGTAGCTTGGAATCAGCATATCGGGCCGACGGGAAAATAGACGCTGCGAGAGAGACAGTGGAGCTAAGGAAGGAGGCCGCCATGGCAGTCTGGCAGAAGTCAACAAAGGATGCTGACTACAGGTCCAAAGTTCCAAAACCAGTACGCATCCGGTTGATGAAGGAGGCCCAATCCGCGCTCGAGGCAGCGAGGGCAACCTTCAGCAAGGTGAGACGGCGGGAGGATCTGATCACAGAATTTGTAAAAGGGGCTTCAGATTACTGGGAAACTAAGAAGAATTTAGCCCTTCAGAACATCCGACTGCAATGGGTGCAGGAGCAAGTTCCTCTGGTAGAAGCTGAGATGAGCGAGGCCAAGGCAGACGACAGCAACCTGAGTAAGAGACGAAAGACGAAACGAAGATTAGAAGACCATGGAGGTGAAGACACAAAATCGCAATGCCTGAAGAGGAGAAAGCAAAGTCACCGAGCCGGCTCACCCCTAGACGGCCTTGGCTCATCCACACGAGCAAGGGTATCCGAGCGCAGTCGGCATGCTCAACCTGAGGACAAGCAACTGCACGAGGGGTCCATACAATCGTCAAATCTACAGCAAGTTGCTAATAATGCCAATACAACATCGTCTCGGCGTTCTCAAACGACTCCAAACTCGGCAACAAGGAAGCGGGCTGGGTCTAAGAAAGGCTTGAAAATCAGCGGCGACCCAGGTCGTCATCAGTCACAGTGCACCACCACTGTCCAGTCACAGGCGCCAATAAGACAGCTTCGCCGCAGTCCTCGCTTTGCAAAAGCTCAGGAAAAACCCAAGGAGGATGCTGTTTCATCGTCCAGAGCTACAAGGTCAGGCCTGCGATCGCGCCAACGTCAGTAGTGGCGCCGGGGACACGACATGATGGTGTATATGAGGGCTTTCCCTTTGGGGCTTGCACAATCCTAGAATCCGCCAGGGACGGAGCCTCGCATCAGCAGACCTCAGCAAGGCGTCGTTCTTGGCAGTTGGGCTTACAACAGAGAGGCCTATAGGGAGTAGTGCTGGAACGACCCGCAAGCTTTCTTTGTAGATTTTAATGGGTATACTTATTTATCTCTGTAAGGAGCATAAGGAAGAGTGTTTATTCAGTCTCAAATGTCGTTGGAGTCATAGAATCTCCATTCCAGGACGTCTACTCTTACAGACACTGGTCGCTGCCGTCGTCGTTTCCATGACCACACAGATGTCGTCCGGAGCATATGTCTTTGGCTCGGTCCTGAATCCTTCTGTACCTCAACTACACGAGGCAAATCGCCTACAGTGTTCTCATCGACTTTGACAGACCGTTGAAAGAGCCACGACTACCAACAGCATCAGACAATAATTTGCGACATCCACAACACTTGTCACACAGCTGGAAGAGCCTGAAGTTTTCTGTTCCACCGGATTTCGTACATGTATCTCACGCATTTCCCCTGCGCTTGGATTTACTGGACACTGGTCAATGTCCTTTGAGAATCGGGTTAGAGAAAAACTTGGCACAAACCACGAAGCGGGCTAGACAGCATGGAGCAGACATGGCGAAGTCTGATCAATCTTAAATTCATTGCATGGCCAGTTTTGCACCAGCGCTTTTCACAGTCATTGTAGAGGCGATGAGATTGAATGAATGCAATTCCAACTAACCATTCCCATCAGTGATAAAGATGTGCTCTCCCAGCCTCACTTCCGGCCTTGCTGTCGCAAGTGGGAGTAGGCGCAGACGAAAACACCCTGAGTGGGACGAAGTCGATGAATTCGTTTGCGGCGTGTTCAACAGAACCTTCCCTGTCTAGCCCACCCAGCGAGAATCATGACGGTTCAACTACAAGACTGGTAACGTGCTCACATAGTGGAAGTTTACACGATTGTCCACTATTCAATCGGGCCTTTCGAACCCGACATCGCGCACAGTAGACGAAACCAAGCTTACATTCAATAACGCCTATGCTATAAACATTGCCACTCACAGGTACAAATTCCCATGTATGAACCCTCACAACTGCTTACTATCCCCCTTGAGTAAGTTGCGTGACAGCAATAGTGGACAGGCCCGCTGTACCAACCATGGCGAAATACTCTTTGTTTCGATAGGCTCGCAAGCTGGTATCGTAAGATGCATTGCCGTGTAGAAGAGCGCCGTAGAAGCATTGGCCTGAATGATGGCCTGCAAACGAAGGGGGGAACATGGCAGCATCAGCGCTCTGACTTTTATGCGAGAAATGGCTACTTAGCTTAGATAGAGCATGTATGTACGAAGCCACGAAGCATTATTTACGGTGACCATGTCACGACATCAAGGTCCAAGCTTTCTTGGCGGATCCATGAACGATGGCTTTGTGAAGCTGCGAAGGGTCATGTCGGGCATGATATGCATGTGAACACTCAATGGAAAGGACTCAAAGTTGGAAGATGCATACCTCTGTCATCATTATGATTTCAGGGAGTAAAAGGTCTCGTGCTTCATGGTATTACGAGCGCAAGCAGCGGAAGTGAGAGGCTACGAATTAGGTTGGCCTGCGACAGGCCTGGTTTGCCGAATCAGTGTCTGAAGCCATATCTAGCTTCCCAAGGGAGATGATCAAGAAAACTATCAAATCTCATCGTATCGTATCAAACGAAGCCATCCTGAGCAATTAAACAGGAGGAGAAAAAAAGAATTCTTTTTTTCTCCTCTTTGTGTCAACTTCGAAGCCATGACTGGTTGAAACGCGCAATGTGAATGCCGTTCCTAATCGGCAGAAAGGCTCATGGAACGATTATTCAGAGGCACGCACCATGGAGGAGTTGTAACATTGAAGAGAAAGTATATTGTTGCAACTGAGTCTTCGACCATGCCCGACTCCCTCCTTTGTGAATCGGCCATGGCAGTTTAGGCTGACCCATCCCGGGTATCCTACCCTATCCTTTGCATACAAATACACGTTTCATTATAAACACCTCATAAGAATCCCCTTTTCTAACCCTAGGTGAGCGTGGGTGAGTGAATGGGGCGGAGCCAGGAAGAGGGACGAACCGGCGTCCCGCTGCTGAAGCCTCATGCTATTGGTGCTGTCGATGTCTTGTGCTCCACGATGTCTGCATTGTTCATGGGGATGTTCATATGTTCACAGATCCTACCGTCCGTGCCACGGGAACTATTCCAAGCTCTGGCGGCGGGTACTCGTTAATAAACCGCGTCGGCCATTTGTCTCATCTCATAACCACAAGCCTGGGACGACTGACAGCCATCAGATCAGATGATCTACGTACATTGTACGTGCTGCGTATGTATGTACGTACGTAATGAATTGATTTTTTTTCTTTGTGCATTTCAATCGGCCCAACTTGCCGAGCCAAGACACGATTCCGCCATGACTTTACTGTATGTAAAGCTCAACAGTAACAAAGAACCTGCAGCAACAGCTGTGAGCCTCCCAATCGCATGTTTTGGCCAGTCTGGCTGCAATCGGCCGTGCGACTACCACGCCAGCCGACACAAAGCGACACAAAAATGCCTCATTCATTGGCAAAGAAAGGTCTTGACAGCGTAGGAAGAAAGGACTGTCCTTGCATCCATCGTGCGGACACAACGACGCTGTCAATGGAATTATGTGAAAGACGAAGAACAGGGGACTTTGAGACCTGATTAAACAGTGTTCCTTTGATTTCTTTTGATTCTTCATGCTTTGCTGTTTCTTGTTCTTTCTTTTTTTTCTTCTCCTGCATGTGGTGGACTTCCCGGACATTGCTACTACAGATGGGCCATGTGAATCGGATTCCGAGCAAGGGGCCGAACCATGTTGCGCGCGCCCGAACGCGGAAACCCGCTTCACAGCTGCACCTGTCACTTTCATTCCTCTCCCCCGGTCAGGACATATGCACACCATTTATAACCCCCCAACGTTGTGGCAGACGTAGCGAGCTACCCGTACGGGAAAACAGGCCCAAGGAAGGCGGAACAAATGTAAGAAACACGGGTGCATATATTGGGACTACGGTGGGGATAGATACCACTGGATCATGTCTTGGGTGGTTCTGTCGGAGCATGGAACGGGAGGCAAAGAGTTGGAAATACGAAGCGAATCAAGGACAAGGCCCTCTGTCCTCGGATAGGGTCTCCTCCATCGTCGATACTCTTGCCACGGTCTACCTCGTCTGTAGCTTGAGGTGTGCGAGATTCGATCGGGGCTTGGCGCGGGGAATCCCTATGTTTGCCAACAATGCAGCGGAACAAGTAGTCGTTGACCTGAGCACTCGGCGAAAGCGCCCGTTCAACCCTGTGCTGAATGATGAGAAAGCTTTTCTCGTCATGCTAAATTGAAGTGCTCCCCTACGATGCCAAGATTGCTAATCAACACGGCCGAACGTCGTTTCATCGACCGCGCTACTCCGTGCCCGAGAAGTGCAACCTACCTGACGTTTTGTAAAATCTGCGAATCCTCGACAACGTTCCAAATTACGAGCTGAGCCGCCTGGTCGTTTGTCTAGTCTCCAGAGGGCATGGCTTACCGTCCGAGCGTCCCTGGCTGAGCCACCTCCTGCGAGTTCCCGTCTCCGAGTTCACCGGAAGAAAAGGCCAGCGTCGAATTCTCCGCGTAAGGAATCTTTTGTTTTGGACCGAGCGACTTGCCTGCCCGAATGAACCAGGTCGACATTACTGCCCTGGTTCACTTGAGAAATCGAATGAATGCTCTTACGTCTTTCAAAAACCTATTGTGGAAAAAGGAGGCATAAACACAGTTTCCCCCGGATCTGCATAATGATGCATCAGTCGGAAAGGGTGATGATCTTTACTCGATTAGACTCCGAGATCGATGTGCTGCGAACCTCATGCCCCCCCCTGTTCGGTGGATATTCCTCTTGTGCTGTCAGAATGCAGCTAAGACGAGCATGAGCAGGTGACGGAAATACTTGGCGAAACCTAGTTATCGGGACTGGGCTGATGAACCTAAGCGTAGAACCACGGAGCAATCTCGCTGTTCCGTTTAGAGCGATGCGCGTCCATCCTCTTGTTATTGAGTTGAAAGGCACGACTAGAGTTCGCTTGAGATCGCGTGAGAAAGGGAGAGACAGAAAGGCAGAAGAGGCGTCATCTATGTTCTCACCTTTATAATATAGTCATGGTCATGTTACAGGACGGCGCGGACCATGTTCCGGCGGCCGGGCGGGTGTCGTTGCGATTGAAATATGACAGAAGATGAAACAACCATGATGATCAGGTCGTGTCTAGGCATAGTACCGCTAGCAGCTACGACAAGGTCAGTTAGTCTATGGATGAACCTGACTATCCATCTGCATCTAATTTAGTTCCTCAGACACATAGAGCCGCAAAAAGCATTCAAGTTGAGCCGGGGGCCATGTCAGACGACGTCCTGTAATATGCTGGGAATGGACCATGTCAAGCCATCGTCTTGCTTTAGCCCGAGTTCAAGGCTTAACTGAGGTTCTCGGGGAAAAGGCCCTAGGCCATTACCGGACCTGACTTGGTCTGTCTCTAAGTCTACCGTGTCTGATCTTTACAGCCCATACAAGAAGCTGGCCTGCAATTCCTATTGGAAAGCTCGGTTCATGTCAGGCCTCACCAAACTCCTCAGATCGGCTATAGAGTCCTTCAGCCTTCAGTCGCTGTGCAAGTCAACAAACCGGGGGATGTCAGCTACACCGTCAAGGAATTTTGGTTCACAATGTCCGGAAGCCAGGACAAGACCCTCTACACGGAGGATCTTAATCACCTACTGGAAGCACCATCTAGCGCGTCTTTGCTTTTAATCATCAGAAAGAAGGAACTTGGGATGGACGAAGTAGCTTTGTTGTAAAATCATCACCACAAGCTCAGCCTGAAACTGAAGGCTGGATGGTTCAATGCGCAACCTCGCCGATAATCCAGCGGAAACACAGTTAGTGGTCATCCCCTTCCTTGCGATCAACACCCGCGGCAGTCAAAAACCGAAACTCTTCACCCGCATGTGTGGTTTAAACGCCATCAATACCCGCCCTCCGGCTCATCCATCCCTTCGGCAATGCATGTCCGGCCTTGAGCCTCCGTGCATGGTGTGCATGGTGCACTGACTTGGCGCCAGCGGACGATAATCCAAATCCAGTAAGGCATCTGGGTGATATGACGAGGGCAGCTAAAAAGGAGGAGCTAGTGATTCGTGTCCTGCAGTTGACGGGCTTCTTGGGCCTGATATTATTACTGTTTTTTCTTTTCTTTTCTTTTTGCACGGTCTACCCCGGAATATCGGCAGACGCAAACTGTTTACCACGGGGGACGGTTGAATTGGAACGGGTCCATCATCTCTGTCGTTGAGAGCGTCATTATTGCCGTGAGACGCCAGCGGTATCATCCGAGGACATGGAAATCTGTGCTTCCAACTTGTTCGTTGCCGGCTAGAATCGCTTGACAGGTTGACGTGAAGGTTAGTGTTTTCCAGGCGAAGAAGGTGTTCTTGAGAGTGGAGAACAAGGCATCCGGTACCGAGTGGCGCTCTGAGGTGAAAACGATGGTTTGGCCAGCATGTCATTCAACAGCTCTGAATTCGGGATATTTCACATTGTTGAGGCGGAGGCAGCAAGGGCCGCCTGGCACCTGTCAATGGCACCTGTCAACGGCACCTGTCCACGGCACCTGTCAATGGCACCGGGCAGTTAGCCGGCAACTGGCAAACGAGCAACTAGAAACGTTTATGTACCCCATCCTTTTAGCAGTGTTAAAGGGGGCACGCTGGTCACATGATTTCACTGCTAATCGATTATCAATTGATCCTTGTAACACTCCACAGAATTTGACTGCTAACCAGCTTGCTCCCATGTCACTGCCAAAGTGATTAGCGCAAGACGAGGAAATCTCGAGCAGAGACCACAAGATGTTTAATCATTAACGCTGCCCATCGGATCTGCATTGTACGCCCTCTACAAAAGTGCCAATAGTGGTGATGTGCAACGGTTGCATTTCACGGTTCCGTTTCGGCTATTGTGTGTGCTTCTTTGTACTGACTTGCAATCATCAGGGCTCCGACGCTGACGAAGATGCCCCCCAACTTTTAGACTTTCAAAGTATGGCCATTCATCGTTTCCGAGCATCGAGAGTCATGGGCCCAGGTATCATTTCGCTTGAAGAGATCCCTCGGCCAATAGTGCGAGACACATCGCATGCGGAGAATACAGAAATACAGAAATACACAGAAGCACGGAGCAAAGATCTGGTCGTGAGACAATCAATCGGTGGGCAGGGATCTCTTACGCTGCTTGTGTCTCCCTCTCCCTTGTTGGCGCAAGTTTGTTTGGCCGTGGTGGAGACGGAGACTTGGCCGCCGCAAAGCATTCTCCTCTTTTCAAGTCTGCGGCATCCCTATCCCTAGCCGCTAGGCTAGAGGGAACAAAACGAGTCGCCAGGGGCAGAATCTGTTCGGCTCCTCCAAGTTGCTCCTTGTTTCTCTGTCAGTTGTCGCACCTGGTCAGTCCCCTTTGGGCGATGGCTCCGTCGTCGTGGATGGAAATGGCCCGCGACCAACGCCTGTCGCTTGTTTCAAACACCAATGTAGGCCAGCTCTACTCGCGCCGCCGTACGGAGGACTGGCTCCAATCTGGCGAATGTCGAGGTCCTGCCTCCTGCCGAGAAATCCGCAATGACTTGCGGCGCCCCTTGCCAAGCTTCATCGGTCGTCCACGGTTCTGGGTCCTGCAGCGTGCAGCGCCGTGCGTCGTGGCTTTTTGCATCATGAACCTGTCGCCCCACTTCCTGGCAGGTACTCAGTACTACTCAGTACTCCATCCAGCCTAGCCTTGACTATTCCATACCAAAGCTACCCTCAACCCTCGTCTCAGATTCGCGACTTTGACACTCGGAAGTTCATTAATGGAGCACGGTTTCCGATCCTGCTGGTGGGCACCCTGTACCATGGATGGTGAATAGTGGGCCTTCACTTTCATCCCAGCAAGGACACAGCAAGTCGTGTGTGGGGTGAGAGGACAACGGCCGCCGCTTTGGACGAATACAATAAATATACTTGGATGCCATGTTCCTCATCATGGCCCAGACAACCGCTCCATCCTGGTGTTGGACGACTTTGCCCGTCACTTAGTCGAGCCTCTTTGTTAAATTCATTTCAAGTCTTTGAGGATCTGATATTCTTTGAGAGTCTCATCATTCATTTTGACTAGTGCGCTTGTTCCATCAATTGATTCACTTCCCTATGCCATGGCTCACATTGCTTGCTGTGTAGCCAATTCAGAAGGCGGCCTTTTATCAAAGTCGTCATCCCCGCCACCTTTGATGCGTTCCGTAAGTCTCTCATCCCCATATAGGCAGGTATTTGTCATGTCTGTCCAGACAGCGTCTAGGTTTGTATGACTTACACGTGAGATTCTTATAGGCAACATCGTCCACCTCATCCTCTGAAAAGTCCTTTACCTGGAGAATGCAGCCAACAGACCCGAATAAATACCATTTTTTCCCCAAGGACAAACCATTACCAAGCCTGAAACCCAACAAGACGCCGGACCCTGAGGCTGCAAATGAAGGCGCCATGAACGAGAAACAGACTTCTGGATTCAACTTACGACTTAGATTCAATCAACATGCTTCTTTTCGACGAAAGAAGATAAGTGCTCCCGAGTTGGAGCCCATGACTACCGTTCAGGAAGTTGCTATGGATTCTCGTTAGTAACCTGTCTTCGCATCAGCCATACCTCATATATCTGACCAAATATATATATATAGCAACAATTCCTGGCAGGCCACCAGTGCATGAGCGATCCACCAATGCGCCCAATTATGCGAAAGTCGACAGGCGGCGCATGGTTAAGCCACTCAAGGAAACGTACATTACTAAAGGTACTGATTTCTCGCAATCGGCCGAGCAAGCGTTGGGGTCAATTGCGCAGGTCTCGGCTCCTCAAACTCAGTCACAAGGTCTCTCTCGCCAGCTTTCGCGCCTCGTAATCCCAGCGAACAAGCCTCCTGCTCCCATCTTACAATCGAAACCCCTAAGCGCAGAGCTGAGGTCGACCGGCACACCCCCATTGACGTCTCGAAGTGCTCGTTTGGATACATCTTCATTGAGCCGGACGCGAATCACTCCTACTTCAGCAACTACCGATCTATCCTATCCAAGATCTGCTACCACCGACGGTGGCTCTACAGCGCCGCTACCAACTCCTCTCTCAGCCCCCAATATGGGATCTCTTCGTTCATCTCCCCACGTGTGGGACTCGACCGGTTTCATGTCCGCCCAGATTGACCGTGATGTGCCGTCGACCATCCCAGATGGACAACACAAGTCTCACACTCACACTCACCATCGAGGAGCTTCTGAATCTTCCTTTTCCATCATGACCCGGAAAAGATCTAAAAAAGGGGTAGGCGTTGGAAACAACCATGACCCTTATCTCAAGCGTAGTGAGACTACAACGAGCTCAGAGAGAAGGGCCTTTGAGGAGCTTCCCAAAGGTTGGAGGCCTTCTGAAGCGGAACAGAAGCTACCTTCCAACGATGTCTCGGCGCTTCGAAGGCAGGCCTTGGAGCAAATCAAACACTTTGAAGTGCTCGAAATTGAGGACGTTGAGTCTCTGTCGAAAGAGCTTCGTCGCTTAGACGAACGAACCGAGTACCTCCGACGAACTTACAAATCACTTCGCGAAGGGCGTCGTAACCTCCATTCTCGCATTTGCCATTCGCTGCGGGCAGTTCAAGTCGTAAAGTTTAGTCATGATTCCGTATTGAAACAGGAAGAGGCATTGGCTGAGCTTGATGCATCCATAGATGGCTGGGTGACCAAGTTGGAGCAAGCAGAGAACCGTCGGACTCGGGTGCGACAAAAGTTGTTGGAGCATGTTGCCGCCGCAGCCATACTCCCTGAGCCAAAAACAGCTGCCGCAATGCCAGAGTCACTGAAGCAAGTCATGGCACCTCGATCATCGATAGGACCACGAGAGCCTTGTACACCACCCAGGAGCCCTTCTCAATCCAGCTTTGGCAGCCGTCTTGGCAATGCGTCACCCTCACCACAAAGAGTGGTGGCTCAGGTCTCCAGCAAGATAATTGAGCAGCCCGTGATGGTGGAGGATGAAGCTGGAGACATCGACCGATTCTCAAGTGCAACCACTCCGAACCGAGGGGACGTCGAGAGTATCCGAATTTACGCAGGCGACGACGTATATGCACTCCTCGCCGATGTGGAGAAAGAGATGTCTGAGATGGGCGTTGGCAACTCCTCGATAGGCGCATCAGCAGCAGAAGCTGTGCCTGTCAAGCAAGCCCAGCAAGATGACAACAGCGAGGATGAGAAGCAGAGGCAGAGACAGCACAGCCACGAAAAGCTCAATGGCAACAGCCTGGCTCCTTCTGCCAGTCCAGCTTCGTCGAGTCCTACAGCCGACGTGCCAGCCACAACCAAGATCACACCTACCGCGAAATTGGCAAACCACACTTTGTCTCGTCGGCCGACTGGACCGTCGGCCGGCTCAAAAAACACCGGCTTGGTGTTTAACATGATCACAAATTTGGACCGGAATGCCACGAACAAGTCCTCCCGCCCACTCACTCCCGTGACCAACGACACTGCCGAGCAAGAGGGGCCTTTTCTCACATCTGCCGTGTTTAAACCATAATATTTTATTAAAGAGCGCCTTTGCCGACTTGTCATCCCATGGCGCTTGTGCAATCACGCGCTACATGCAGGAAGGCAGTCGGCCAATTAATATTTGCACTGTCAAGAATGGTCTCTTGACACTATTCGTGGCCGTGTTCCTTCCTTTTCAGACCTTGCAGTCCCTTTTGATACCCATTGACGTTTACAGCCGTCGCGTGCATGACGCAGCATAGCCTCTCTTGTCACTATCACTTTGCTTCACTTTTTTCTTAATACATTGTCGTTACCAATTCCTCGTGAGGACGCTTCGGACGGGTGCGCGTTCTAATATTTTCTGCTCTGAACAATGTCTCGTGCAGACGAAGGGGGGATTTTGATATCATTGCATGATCTGGCCGTAGGGCGTTGGGTGAGGAAGGGAACTTATAGATGTCTCTTTCGCTAGCTGATCACCTCGTATACAGTATATATGTTTTCTGCCATACTATCTTTCACTGTGACTTGCTCCGTGTATTGTGCATTGTTCCCCTAGTTGTGTGTTTGACTTGTCACCACGTTGGTACAACTTCTGTCAGTCCTGTCAAATCAACAACCACCCCAGCTCGCTGAAAAACCATCCATACCCAACCACCAGAACAGCAAGCGCAGAAGATTTCCTAGCGGCCGATCGCCAGCGACATACAGCTTGAGTGATGCCATCCGCAGCGACTTGGGGGAGCCATTCTACATCTACACCACAATTCTACGCCGGGTTGTAATCAAAAATGCACTCGGCCCAATATGAACACTGGTGATTACTATATTCTTGCCCTTCTGTAGCGATGCCATGGCGTGGCATCTCGGCTCCTTTGACAGACCAGGAGGCGACGCTTCGCGCGCAGTATCAAGCACTTGAGCCGAGCGATGACGAGCAAAGCAGTAGGCAGGTGTCTTTCCAGCCAATTCTGACGAGTCTTTCGGTCGGGCGATAACGGACTTTCCATCTGCGGCTGAAGATCAACGCAAGCGAAAGGATAAGGACTGGAGTTTTGCTGGCATTTGAGGGATGGGTGCGAAGGTTTGATGTTGGCACGCAGGCTTCACACTTGTCAGGGCTACATAATAGCGGTGGTACATGGGAAACAGGCCCCGAGAACAGTTGTCGGCGGCTTAGACCGAGTTCTTCTTTTTTTTTCTCCGCGTTTATCCTTCTGACCTTACTTGGTTGCACCCACGATCTGGTCTCGAAGAACCTTGCTCCCGTCCCAATGACTGAACACCTCGACATGTCCTCCCACGTGGCTTTCGCACTGACTAGAACAACCAAGCGATCCTGTTCAAGCAAGCGGGGAATTTAAAAGGGGCCAAAGGCTAAACCGAACAGCCAAGCTCACGCCAATGCGAGGCTCCCTCCAAGTCGGTGCTGGATGTGCTCGAAACGGGACCAGCTGCACGCCACGCCATGCACAATCCTATTCATCTGATCCCCGGCACATGAGAAGGGGACGAAATCGTTGGTTTTTCTTGCGCCATTGGGAGAGGGGGGGGGGTTCTTCTTCTTTTCTTGATGGTGTTGCGCTTAGATGGGATTCATCTGCACTTCATTCCACGGTCTAGGCAAATCTAGCTACGGCACTTGACAGGACGCAACATTGAATCTGCGAAGGTGCTGTGATAAAGATGCATGGTCGTTCCCATAGACTCGGTCAATTGGCACATGGTTCCTTCTGTATTGCATTTAATAAAAAACATTATAGATGTCTGAGTCGTCTACGCCGAGGAATCACGCACGCTGTAAACGCTGTCACAGACAGTAGTGGTGCAAAGAAAACAAAAATGACAATCCAGCATTCCTCCCCCATTCGTCCCTTTTCCCTTTTCCCATCTTTCCATCCATGTATGTCGTTCATCAAGCACCGGTCATTGAAATTATGTTGGTCTGTTGTATGTTTCCCCCCTTTTGTCCGCCTCATGCTGCCATGTTTGGCCGGTCCGCTCGTCGAAGGGAACAGATACTTCTGAGTAATAAAAAAAAAAAAAAAATAGATGGTCTAGTAGTAGGTCTGGCCGGCGGTCGTCATATTGTCAGCCACCTCTTCTCCTCTTGCTCATCTCATATTGTAATCAGTGCGTCACTATCCTCACAGCCTGCAGCAGTAGTCCGAATATCAAACCGCGAGCCACCTCCTCAATCTGCAGACAATCGAACACCCTACCCAGGGCTTCGGAAGTTGCTACTTGGCCCATGACACCCATCAGCGCTGCTGGCACACCGCTCTGAATGAGGAGCTTGCGTGCCTTGATAGCAAGCTTCTCCTTTTCGTCCGTGGTCATTTCTGCAGGCCATGTCTCTCTCTCCTCTTCAGTCGGCATCGTGTTCTCCCGAAGCTTGCGCAGTTGTGTTGCAATGCCTACATCAGACGTGTTCGCGTCGAGAACGTTGGTCTGGATCAGAGACTGGACTGTGAGCAGCGACGGGTTCCCGGGTCTCAGAAGGAATGACTTTGCTGCAGTCAGGAGGGTGCGACGGATATTCCATGCTGATGATAGAGTGTACATCTCATTGATAACTGCGAAAAGGAGCTCGACTGCCACCCGAGTCTCTTGTTCAGACATTTGCGCATATTGCTTCACAGGCTTGGTGATTGGCTTCTTAGTACCGTTCGTGGTTGCCAGCGATGGAGCACTCGCGCTGTTTGGCATGCCTCGAATTGTTTGATATATGTCGTTATGCTTTGACTGTGGTTCTTCTCCATTCACAGATTCATAGTCGCTTGGCATGTCGTCCGGTGGCGGAGGCAGCTTGGTGAAGTCCAGGCTTACTGTTGATGGCGAGCGGAGAGCGGCTAGACTCGAGGCACGGCTGTGCTCCCTGCTAGGTCTTGCACTTGCTGGTGTCGACCCAGCTTCTATACGCTCAGCACTACGTCCCACCCTGCCTGATTCGACCTCGAATTCTCCCTGGTATTGATAGCTTGGTCTTCGTGACATTGGCGCCATTTTGCCAGGCTGAGTAAATATAATCGATGACCTTTGGCTATCTATACTGGCCCGTTCTGATCTGGCCGGAGACCGGGTGCTATCCAGTCGTGGAGGTGTCGATATTGACAGCCGGTTCGCAACCGGTGTCAGGTCGACCGATTGAGTAGTTGACTTCCTGGTCAGACCAGCAATATTGCCAAAGACTCCGCTAACGCCGCCGACCAACGTCTTGCCTCCTTCCATGGCACCTTTTGGCGCAATAGTGAGAACATCAAGCATATTCTTACCCACCGTCTCCCACCCAAAGGTTTTCGACTTGCCAAAGGTGTGCCCCTGCGATTTCTCAAGAAATCGCTTCATACCTTCACTTTCAGCCAACGACTGATACCAACAGGCGTCTCGTAGATATCGTTCAAGCTCTCCACGCAGAGATTCTCTTGTGTGTATTTTCCAGCTGGGCAGTTCCTTATGAAGTTCTGTGAAAGCGGTCGCTCCAGAAATAGTTGCTATTCGCCTCATGATTTCATGCAGAGTTTCGAAATCAGAGTAGCGTCGAACAATCATCCACCCAGAGTGGGACGAGGCTGATGGTTCGATTTGGATCAAGTAATCCCAGTGTGGTTTCGTGCGAATCTTACTGTTTTCGCCAGTGGAGTCATCATGTAATGTAAATGACGCGTTGTGGAGTGTTAGGGGGGCTTTCCTGGAGCTATGTTCTTCGACTTCGTCCGCTTGGCCAGCAGATACGACCTGATCAAACGTTGTAAATTGCTTGTTACCAGCTTCTGGAGATGAGGATATTTGGCTGAATGATCCTATTGTGGATCGTGGCGTGACGGGCGTGTTGTCTACCTCGTCTCTGGCAGAAAACCCATCAGTCGATGTGCCCCTAGTGGATGACTTGTCTGCAAAGTCAGCCGAGCCTGTAGAGTCCGATGTTGATTCAGATGTTTTCTTGGTCGTGTCGTGTGAGCTCGATCCCATGTCAATGCTCTTATTTGGCCGGTCAGACGTGCTAGAAATGGCAGACTCTTGTTGTTTGTGTTCGCCATTACACGAAATCATGGCATTCATTCGCTTCATCCCTTCCATGGCCTCTTCCAATTCTTCATCAGCCCTGCTTAGCTTCTTTTTATGTCCCAAGGATTCCTTGCGTCGGCTACGATCCGTTTCGATACTCGAACGAGCTGCTGTAGGCTTTGCAATGCCAATATTGCCAACATTTCCGTCAATATCCGCGAACACATTAGATCCAGCGTCACGCCCGGTTTGCATCCCAACATCGATAGCTTGATTAAGATCCGGTTCACCAGCCTCAAGAAGGTAGACGATCCAACCATTTATCCACTCAGCTTTGCTGCAGGTTTGAAGAGTCGACTCCAGAACAGAGTTAGCTAGGATTTCACGAAGCAAAATGCGCGCGGGGTCGCAATTCTGAGCGCCTTGGTCAAGGAAGCCCAGAAGATCCTCTGCTACCATCCTGAATTTGGCAGCTTGCTGCTTCTGGTTCAATAGGTTGGCTAATCGAGAATCAGGATTTGACGCCAAGTAGTTGTATACTGCATCGGCAGCTGTCATATTTGACTCGGGAGGCAAGTCTGCAAATGCGGCAGCGAGTTCCGACAAGAGTGTAATCAGGATAGATGAACTGTTCGTGAGAAGATCCAAAAACGCGTCGGCTGGCCGCTTTCTTGAGATTCGCTTCGATATAGATAATAGGTAAGAGTTGAGTGTTTTCCGACATGAAAGTGGAAAAGAATGATCGCCCGGTATGATAGGGCTGTACCAGCATTTGACATAATCGCGTATAATGGCATCGACTAGCCCAGTCAAGGCATCTCGCGTCTCGGATCGGAAGTCGTCGAAAGTCTTGAACGTAGCTTCGTCGTTTTCCGCATTTTCGTCATTGTTCTGATCCACTTTCGCGTTTTTCAGGTCCAACCAGATTCTATCTAGAGCCTCTGGGCCGTTTTCTCTCCGTACGGCTTGAGCAATCGCTGCATTCCGGGCTTCTAAAGAGATGAATATGAGAACTCCACCAAAGGCGCCAATCAGTAAAAGACCAATCCTTCCAAGGATAGCATATAAGATAGCAGATACTGCCACTGCAATACCCCCAAGTGTAGCAGGTGTAGCCTCAGACGTGAACTTTAAAGCTCTGGCAGCTAGAGCTGACGTCTCTACCAACGGTTCCGTTGCTTTCGTGGAGGCGCCAGAAGCAGCTGTGCTATCTTCAAATTGGGAGGATCCTTGTTGACCTTGGCTTGGTATCGGTGAGGATTCGGGCTTCGCATGATCAAGCTCGGCGACAGGCTCAAGAGGGACGGCAGGCCTGTTTGCGCCGTCAATGCTGGCCGCGCTCATGGGGAGGGCTCTTCCACGTCGACGGACGGATATCGGCCCTTAGTTTTGGTGGATAGAAATATATGTCGGTCGTTTCTAAAACTTATTGGTCATGCTTGCACGAACCACTAGGACAGCAGTCGCGGGAATCATGAGTTGTGTTCTTGAGCTGTGCGAGCTTCCAAGTGGTGATTCGAAAACCTTTCTCGTTCTCTCCAGTCTCTGAAATCAAATGATCGAAACCGACGTCGGTCGCCGTGACCATCAATCAGGGGATAAGTGGGGCATCCCCTAATGATCTGCGCGGGCTGGCGACGGCTGTCTGGTATGGTAGGGTTTGCTCCTTAGCCTATCCGTCAATTCCTAGCCTGCGCCGCATTGGTACAAGTGCATATGCGGAGTACAATGCTTCCAGACAGGACAGGCAACTACTCGGTATTCTACTCGGTATTGTTTAGACCTTGCGGTGGTGCAGAGACAGACCTTCTATGGCTGCTCTAAACTCTAGACACTAAGTATTTAAGCAACATAGTAGTTTCAGCCTAGCTAGGTATTATGAAGTCCAGCACAATTTTCAATTATTCCTCTGTATGAACTTGATCGATGTCACGTGAGTTGGCGTTTGAAGATCTAAAAGGTGCTGACGTCGACGCGTCTGCTACCCAAGTGGAGGAATGCAACACACCTTTCCCCAAGCTTTCTGCCCATAAACCAAGCGCATGATTCTACCCGCCTAGCATTATCGGAATCTGGTTGCGTCGGATCCACTGTAATAGTTTTCCGCTCACATTAATTTCACTGTTTTAAAGCGAATATGTCCTCGTCTACGAAAAAGCGCAGTGCTGAGGACAGCAACGAGGACCAACAGGCCTCTCTAAAAGCCACCAAGAAGAGCAAGCAGAGCATTAAGACCGACGGCGAAGATGACGATGGCAACCCCTTCTGGGAGGTGAGCTGCTTGCACGTCGATTGAACTCTCCGTGTCCCACACATCACCATCGTTTACTTCTGGACAAAAACTGAGAATGTGGCAGCTGTCAAATAAACGCCGAGTTGGAGTATCTCAGTTTAAAAGCATGTGTCTGGTCAACATTCGAGAGTATTACGAAAAGGATGGCAAGATGTTACCAGGCAAGAAGGTATGCAGTTTCTCGCTTTCTCGCTCCTTGTTCTCTGGTTCGGATCAGATGAACCTAACTCCTCCTTCAGGGTATTTCGCTATCAGTTGCTCAATACCATGCGCTTCTGAAAGCAGCACCCTCCATCAACGCCACGCTACGAGAGATGGGCCAAGCCGTCGAGGAGATTGATGACCTGGCAACTGCCGCAATGGGCCCCACGAAACCCCCGCGGAAGGCTAACGATAAGTCTTCAAAAGCCAACATAGACGCGACGAGTGATGAAGATGAGGGTTAAGTCCTTTTCTCTTTAAAAGAGCGGCAAAAGGGCGAGCACTACAGGTCACAATGTGCATCATCAGTAAGGCGTTTTTTGGAAATTATTGCCCCTTCATGCTTTGGTATCTCGAATTAAAGGGACGAAGTACAGACTGCCCACAAAAATGTTGTTGGAATAATCGTCAGTATCAGCCGTTGTCTATTTCAAATGCAGATAATTAGGTCATGACTTGAAGATCCTTTGACTTGCTAGCACCGGCGACGGAACACAGTACAAAGAGGAGCATGAATGTGTATCTTCAAAGTCTCTGTACTCTATCAGATGATACCTTAAGATCGATGCAGTCATATTTTAGCAACACATGGCTGCCTGTACAACTGATAATGTGCCCATAATCTAATCAAGCTAATTTTATGTCTGCCAACCAGTTGACTGGGTGAGATCCGCTAATGTGGACTGTATTAACGTACAGTGGACCGGTCACGCGGCGGCCATTTTATCGTGAAACCCACTAGCCCCTTATCGATATCCATCTACAGCAATATTGTAACACCCTGATAAGCCAGTCTTCTTCTCGACATCCGACAAGGTTCGATGCTGAAGTCGGCCCGTACTTTCCATCACCTTGGCTTTATTTATCCTTGACAGATTGCTCTACCCTCAAGGGTCCCTGCGGTAAATTCTTTACCTTCATTGGTTGTCACCGCTATGCTCCCTACGTAACGACTCCATTCTGTCACGTTTCAGGACTTCCGGTTTACGAATCAGATCTGTGACCCGGCGACGTCTAAAACTCGGCATCAGACAGTTTGCTATACGCTCTGCTGGCCAGCTACGCAATCTCCTGTCAGCTGCTCAACACGGTTTTGATCCATGATTCCTTGGGATTCTAAAGTCGGACTTCCGCCGCGGCATCTAACATGAGGTTTCCCTGGCAAATAGGTAGACGCGTTGAGTCTGTGGACGACTACGCTGGAGTCTTGGTTCCCTTAGAAGAAGCCCACCTCTATGGGCTTTCCGCTCGCTCCGGACGAACCGAGTTTGAGTCTCGCATTGGCCATGATGGCGATGATGTGGAGCATGCCCCCGAGGGCAAGAACGAAGACAGCGAGACGCAAGGAATGCTGCAGATGGAAGCAGCGGAATACACTGTTGAAGGCTTGCGCAAAGAAATGAGGCAGGGTCGCAAATGCCAGTGGACCGAGTACGAGATCAAGTCGAAGTTGATAAATAAGGCCATCGGCGACATTGGTATGGGAAGATACAACTGGCAACTCTTCATTCTTTGTGGCTTCGGATGGTTTGCAGATAACCTCTGGCTGCAAGGCGTTTCGCTTACCCTTCCATCTTTATCTGCCGAGTTTGACATCTCGGAGAAGTCAGTCAGATATACCACAAGTGCCTGTTTCGTGGGCTTATCGCTGGGAAGCTTCACTTGGGGAATCGGATCTGATTTCTTCGGGCGCCGCATTGCTTTCAACTTCACTTTGCTCATTACAAGCATGTTTGGCATTGCCTCAGCATATGCGCAAACTTGGGGCATCGTTTGTTTCTTCTTTGCCGCTCTCGGTTTTGGCGTAGGTGGAAGTTTGCCAGTAGACGGTGCCTTGTTTCTTGAGTTCCTACCTGATGCTTCAAGCTCGCTCCTCACCTTGCTTTCGGTGTGGTGGCCCATAGGGCAATTGATTTCTTCTCTAGCTGCTTGGTACTTCATTACCCAGTTCCCTATCAATCAGGGTTGGCGATACTTCATCGTTTCCATCGGTATTGTCACGTTCGCTATGTTCATCATTCGATTCTTCATATTTCGTCTCTTCGAGTCACCAAAGTTTCTCCTCAGCAAGAGACGCCAGGATGAAGCCGTTGCGGTTGTGCACGGGATTGCCTTTCAGAATAATGCCAAGACGTGGCTCACAAGTGTTATTCTGGACCAGGTCGCTGGCGACGAATGCGGTAGGTCAGGACCGTCAGACGCAGTCCTGGGTGCGCCGCGCAAGTCCAACGCCTTGATGGAAAAGCTCAAGGGCTTCTCTGGGGAAAGATTAAAACCCCTCTTCCATAACAAGACTTTGGGTGTCACCACAGGACTTATCTGGTTTTGTTGGGCTAGCATAGGCATGGGTTATCCTCTTTTCAATGCATTTCTCCCGCAATATTTTTCTCACAGTCACGCTACCGCCAACGGCAAACAGCTCCCTTCAGAGACCTCCGCAATATCTAATGAGACATATCGGAACTACGCAATAACGTCAATCATGGGCGTTCCTGGTAGCCTTCTCGCTGCTTATCTTGTCGATTCTCCATCCCCAATTTTTGGTCGGCGCGGCACTCTCGCAAGTTCGACTCTTGTGTCCGCTATTTTCCTCTTCCTGTTCGTCTTGTTTGGGACCACACCTACTGCCCAGCTGGCGTTTTCATGCGTAGCTGCTTTTTCACAAAACATCATGTACGGCGTCTTGTATGCATATACTCCTGAAATCTTCCCGGCCCCCGTGAGGGGGGCAGGTACTGGAGTGGCGAGTTTTTTGAACAGGATAACAGGGTTGACGGCTCCGATATTGGCTGCAAACATCCCTGGTGATGGAGCAACGACTCCGATCTACATCTCGGCGGTTTTAATTCTGTCTGCTTTCGTGGGAATGTGTTTGATTCCCATTGAGACGAGAGGGGCACAAAGATTATAGATGTATTTTTTTCGACGTTATGAGCATGCTCACTCTTCAGCACATTGGGCCCACTGCAACGACCAGGAATACGCCCTCTGAAGCCAAGGCTCTGCGAGTGACTTCCCTTAGGCGGCACTGAAAGCAATTTATGTACTATATACACACGAGCGCATCATTACCCTTGTTTAATACGTTCATTTATTGTCATAATTCCCTGTTCTACTCTATCGCACTTAACATGATTGTAAATCTAAAAATGAAGCATGATACACATCTCATGTATCAGCCCGGTCTATGTCGAGAATGAAGAAATGCTTTATCTCATCGATGTCCCTTTGCACCAGCCGGTGCATCTGGCCTCCTTTTCTTCAAAGACGTTCCCAGCGCATCTCTCACCATCGGATCTGCCCGGATGGTATTTTGCACCAACCATTCTCGCATCTGCCCCCGCAGCTTATTGATACTCGCCGTGTCGCCCTTGAACGGCGCAACCTCCATGTCCATCAACCGGGCGGTATCAGCATCCAGCTGTTTCGAGACTGTTTCCAGCGCCTTCAGACTCTCGTTGAAAGCCTTGCCATTGTCTCCCGTCGCAGCCTTCTTGTTCTTCGACTCCCCAACCAACAGCGGGCCGATCTGTGACAGGGCAATATACGCAGTCAACACGACTTTTCTCAATAGCGCAATCAGTTGGAAGGGCAGATATGGCGGTCTAGAAGTCATAAACGTGACTATGGCGTTGAAAATTCCCAAGGAGGGTGGGAAATCGGGTCGTGTGACAGTGTGGACCTCAAAGAGACAAAGCGCCATGAGGATGAGCCATCTGTAGAATTTGGCAAACTCCATGTATCCAAACAGACCAAAGACATAGACGGCAGCGACGGCAACGGCGTAATGCGGCAGGATCGTGCTCAAGACCCCCTGCGTTACAAAGTCTTTTATAGTAATGCATTTGTCCCACGAGGTGATGGCCTGCCCGAACCGCTCGTAGGCGAACCGCTTAGCGGCATCTTGGAGGGTGTCGCTCGCGAGCTTGAGATGGATGAAGTAGGCCGCTGACTTGGCGGCGTCCTCGCTGCCCGCTTTGTCGGGATGGTGCAGGGCGGCGAGCCGGCGGAAGCGAGACTTGACCTCGCGGTCCGTGACTTTGACGGGGACGCTGAGGTCGGCGTAGTAGGTGGACTCGCGCTGCAGGTGGTAGTCTGCTTCGTAGATGGTATAGAGGAGGTAGGCTGTTACGACGAGGATGCGGATGCGTCGGTGGTGTTCGGCGTATCTGGGCGATCCGGGCTGGGGCTTGGGGTCGCCGGCGCGGGTGGTCACGCCGTAGTAGATTGTCTGGATCCAGGAGGACACGAGCTTGACGGAAGAGTGTTAGTTCCTGGCGCGACGGGCCTGGTTGGTTCCAGGGAGGGGGTGTGTGGTGCTTGGGATGAGGGTTCGCGTACGCCTGGGAGGAAAGACCAGCCTACTAGGGAGAGGAGGGCTGACATGGTGGCGGGTGAAGCATTCTATGATGCTGTTGGGTTTTGAGCTGAGTGAGGACTGATACTGTGGTTTTTGTGGTTTGTGGTTTTCTGACAGGTAGTCGTGGGTTCAGGATGCGATTAGATGCGGCTGTGCATGTGGCTGCATGTGGCTGCAGTGGGGCTAAGCTAGCCTGGCGGGCCGAGGCAAGGGTTCTATCCGTTGAAGGCCAAGCTGGTCATTTGCACTACAACAGGGAAGCCAACATTGACAACCAGACCACTTCACTGTTTACGGAGTGTCTGGCCTGGAACCAACGCCATGCCTGCCCTCACCAAGTCTGATCAGTCACTTGCCTTTGATCCTCTGGGGGCCGGTGAGCTATTAGCTTCTGGCCAGCTTTTGTACCGTCGACTTTGTTGAACCTGAGGCTAGGCTATGCTTATACTAGGGTAATTGCCTTGCAGAAAGCAAGCAAGCAAGCAAATCTGGCGATGCTGGAAGGACCAACGAGGGAGTAGACAAAGACGCCATGCGCAGTTGAGGCCTGGCTTCAGTTGGTGCAGACAGGCCCTCTAGCCTTGTTGCTATCGCAATATTGCGCTCCCATCAATATTGCAAAAGTCAAAGAGGATGCAAATACATACTGTGTTCCGTGCTGGACTGCATCCGCCATACATCAGCTGGAACGAGTATGGCATCCGGTACCGCTCCTCTACCCTCAATCACTTGCGCTACGGTTAGCTTTTTACTAATCTTCGCTTCCGAAACAGCAGAAAATTGTCTTGCAAATCTAGAGTCTTCACAGCCATAATCTCCATGTGCTCAACACGAATGCTTCGGCGTCTGCGACTTCTGCCCAGTTCGAGAGATTCGAGAAGGCAGTCATTCAAGGCCGTTCTCAAGACAGCTGCTATCTCGCCACAATAATTGTGTGTGTGAGGAAGCATATGAAGCGGGCAGTGCTACTGTGGAGGCCCGAGGCAAAGATGTGATGAAATTGATCGACAGTGGGCAGCATATCAGTCTAATTCTTGTCTGCAAGATCTGGTGCTCGGAGTCTATCAATTATCACGCGCTCAAGGCCTTCAGACATTGCTCAGGAAGATACCGCACCGGGACATAGACCCAAGCTCGTAAAAAAAATTCATGAGTATAGTGAGAAAAACATCCAGATACCGACAAGTACTAAGATTCTTGTACCGCCATGCCAAGAACTTCCCCATCATTCAAGAAATGGAGTTTATGATGGTTCAGCCACCGGTTTCAGCATTCTAAAGTTCCTAAGGCCAGACTATGATTCTTCCCTCAGTCATATATAGCGCAAGTCGGGCTGCCTCAACACCAACTAGTAGAGCTTAATCCCATGTGCCATATTACAAACCACGGGGGAAGAGGCAGCTAAAAGATTCAAGTACCAAACACTGAGAACATTGAACGAGTCAAAGATTCATGCCGATGCGCAAATTCTCGCTTTCTATCCCTTGGAATTTTCCTCCGAGCAATCACAAGTAATCTGCTTGAGCAAAGACTCATTTTACCTCTGCAATACCATTCGCGTCATCTTCAAGCGAATGCATACGCCGCGATGTCATGGGAGGCTCGCACTGGGTAGCGCCTGCCCGGGCCTCCTTCTATAAGCAACTTGCAGAGCAAGTTGAACGATTATTGAAGGAGAGAAATTGCTCAAAGTCTCACCGAGCTTTCCAGGACTCGGAGAAAGAGGCTTGTATGATCCAAACGAACGCGCGATCCTTACGCTGCTATGGTCTGCTTCAACGATTAACGGATGAAGAGCGCTTGTCCACAGCAGTGGGAAGTCATGTGTCAGGAACTCACAATGACACACAATCATGTGCATCATAGCATATCGAGTCAAAGTAATACGTGGCCAGTCAATTCTGTGAACGAAAGCGCCCAAAAAAAAATGGTGTGCTAGAGGATGCTCTCTCCCACTCGGCTGTCAGCAAGAAGAATGGCATCGAGCGTCTTATCCCCGGTTAAACCCACTCCACAGGTGACACAGCTGGGAACTCATACCAGTCTTTCGGGCTGGTCTCTTGGAGGTGCAGATTGAGAATTGCAGAACAGCAGGGCAAGGACAATCGAGCAGTAGCTCACTTGCGGAGGAAGATGCTGTGTATATCTTAGCATAGCTTGCCGAGGATGAAGCAGAAAGCCAGAGACGGAAGTTTCCCAATATCTTCATCGATGTAGGCGCTTTGCAGACTGGAAATGAACTCCGAGTCCGGGAGCCAGATTGTTTCGAACTAGCGGCGACGGGAGGCTATCTACGACTCGAACTTCCGAGACTAGACTTGTTCCACCTAGTAGAGGAAGAGTCTGAATTGGTGGCCATATACAAGCAGTTTGCGGGGAAAGTGAATCAAGCCAGACGTTTCTCCGACTAGTATCGGGATATATAGAAGTGCGTTACTGAGGTGGGTGTCCTTGTACAGCAGTGTCTGCGTACTTGAATGGAAATCTCCCTTTAATGGATGCTGTCGAGTGTTTACGGGGCGAATAGATCAAGAACTCTCCCATCGTCATGTTTCTTGATCACTTTCTGTCCTTGCTGCTTCGTGGATACGAGGTTTTCGCCTTGTTTTCTCGGGTTTCACAGATGTGCTGAAGGTGAGAGTCGGCACCGCAAGCATCACACCGCGCTTATTAGTGTTGACGGGAGGAGTACTAATGTTGGCAAGTGCAGAGTGGCAGCTGTGGGGGACACGGAGTGGCCACAGGTGACGACAGGTGTAAGGGCCGGGTTATCACTTGCGGGGATGTCTCCAATCGGTAGCCAATCGGTAGCAGGTGGCAATACTGCTACCAGCTTCATGTTAACAGTGAAGTGCCCGCCAGCACTATGTCCGGTGCGTCCTATGGAGTAGGCTTTTTCAAGGCGTGGCGGCCCACCCAACCACCCAAGCAAGCCTTAAGTTGTGTTCATGTTGACCGCGTGGCAGCCTAGCACCAAAGCATTAGAGTGCGTGCTGCGCTGGAGACAAGGAGCCCAGACCCAGCATCATCAGCAGCGATTATTGTGATTCGCCGTAACTCACTGATGATCCCAGATTTGGACTAAAGCCAAGCCCCGACCAATGGTGGTTTGCATCCAAGCCACAACTCGCTCCCTCGCCTCGGCGGGTTGGCTTCAGTCCATCTCTCAACTGCCATCGACACATCACAACCCTTTCTCGGGCAAGCCCTGCCTGCCTGCGTCCAGCGCACATGGACAATGGAATGTATAAACAGGCTGGTCAATTTCCAGACCAGTTTAGGAGAAGTTTATGAGACGGCTGTCCAGACTTTGCTTGGCCAGGAATGGTGGCCTTTGGTTCTGTGGACGTCGGTAAGTTGGGTTTGATCTTGCGCCCGGGACGAGTCTCTCTCCCACTCTGTCTATCTGTCTCCCTCTGGCTCTTCATTGTACTTGTGTTGACTCAACATCTCACCACAAAGTTGCTTCAACTTCTGCCCTTCACGATTGAAGCCCTCAGGGCGTGTAATGGTCACAATGAACTCTGCGGGAAGAAGTACTCCGAGGTGACGTTTGTCGGTAGTCATAACAGCGCCTTTGTCGGGCCTACGCCGACACACAATCAGTACATCTCCGTGACGGAGCAATTGAGGCTCGGTGTGCGCTTTTTGCAGGCACAGACGCACTACAAGGATGGTACAATTGAGATGTGCCACACGTACTGCTGGGAGCTGGACTCGGGCTCCCTGGCAGCATACCTTCAGGAAATCGCGAAGTGGATGAAAACGAACCCGAACGAGGTGGTGACGCTGTTGCTGACCAACTTCGATGCTATTCCGGTCCAGCAATTTGATGCCGTCTTCCGAAGCACAGGCCTCAAACAGTATGCCTTTGATCCGAAAAGGAGATTGGCGAAGAATGAGTGGCCGACCCTTCGGCAGCTTATCGATCGGAAGACCCGACTCATTGCATTCATGGGTAGGCACAACCTGTTCTGTGCTCGTTATTAATTTTTTTCCCTTGCCAATTTTGTTGAGAGAAAAAAAAAACATCCACACGATATATGTCGCTTCTCCGTTAATGAATGAAAGAAAGTCTAACTCCACAGTGTAGATTATCATTCAGACCAAAGACAAGTCGGCTACCTCATCGACCAGTTCGATTACTTCTGGGAAACTCCATATGGCGTCACGAACAAGGACTTTCCAACATGCAGAGTAGATCGTCCCAGGGGAGGTGATCCCCAAAAGCTCATGGGCATCATGAACCACATGCTGAATTTCAGGTTTGGACGTATTGTGTTTCCAGATCAGGTGTACACCAAGACGACAAACTCGCTCGAGTCCATTACCAAGCAAGTGAATTTGTGCAAGAGCCAGGGCAAGCCGCAACCGAATGTCATATTGGTGAGTCTTTTGTTGTTCTGTCTCCCTTATTTTCCATCTCTGGAGCCAGGTGGTGGTTTTTTCTAAATTTCATCGCGACTGACACTAGTATGATATAGTTGGATTACATCAATGTCGGCGAGGCGCAGAAAGCACAGTTGACGTTGAATGGTTTGGCTTGACAACACGTTGTGACATGACACGAATAACACGTATTATGAGGAAGCATGCCATTTACGGAAGCCTGGGTTTGTTAGGAGGAGTCCTCTTTTTTGCATAGCCTGTTGACACCGATTGGAAATCTTTGTTGGAAAGACATTTCTTGGGTGTTTATCGACATACCACGCCATGCTTAACTTTGTCATTGCTCGAGCTACGAATGGAATGACGGTGATGGTGATGATGAGGCTTTCGAGCCAAGAGGCTCTTGTTTCAGCTTTTACTTTAACAATACCGGACTCCTTCTTCAGCGTGCGGGGGTCGGTACGTTCCCCACCTGTCACCTACCTCTCAATAAGGAGCCACATGCTGGGTAATTGCCCCTTGTGGGCTAGCGTTGGCAACTCAGTCAATCAACGCACCGCGATTTCCTGTTCCCACAGCGAATCACAGCACAGCTATTTGAGCACTAAGCATTCGAGCACTAATTTAAAGCGCAGTGATCAAGCTTGAGCTCCCTACTCGTACAGCCTTAGCGCAAGCCGAGCAGAAAGTAAAATCAAAGTAAGCTCAAAAGCCAAGACTGCCGCATCGCATCGTTGTTTATCTGCGCGTCTGGTCTGCATTCGTTATCGCGTCCAATGGCGAAAGGCTAGCCGCCGTCCGAGAGGCCCAACTGCATATTTCCATATTTCTGGCAATCTCTGTACAGAGTAGCCCACTTGGCACTTGGGAAATGGGCGTCATACACGGGTATCCCCCCCTACGCGAATACGCCATACGCCATAACGCCGTAATAGAGTTCTCGCAACGGACCACGGCATCCCTTCCCGACAATTTGAAGGGCCCCAGGTGCCTGCTGCATGCATGTACGCTAACGACTTAGCGTGCATAGCGGCATCACGCGAATGCCCGGGCAGGAGAATGCTCATGGCTCGCCCGAGAAATTCTGCGTCAAATTTTAATATCGGGACTTGGTGTGGACAGCTTACACGGATTGGCGGATTGGTCGCTCCATCTAGCCACGAGCCGCCAGGGGGTTGATGATCCCTTTTGCTCTCTGGCAACATTTTGCTTTTCTGGCAATACCTACGACGTGAGCTCTGGGAAGTCGGCTTGTCTGAGCTCCGGATTTGCATTTTGCTCAACCCTTCTGTCCTTGACTTCTCTGGCTTCCCTCGTGCAACCAAACCTATTCGTGGCCTGTTTGACGATTGGGAGCACGGATCGCTCAACATGCTGTTACGATCTGTTTGGCGTGCAGCTGCTGCCGTTGCAGGTAAGCTCATGCTTTCTTTGGTTCAATGCATGCTCTTTGTGCTATCACACGCATCAAAACATGGCCTACTCCCGCCCCTGTTGTTCGCACGATGTTGGATCCAGATGTTGACACCACGGCTGCATGGAACCTCTGCACACTCGATTGTAGAACGACACGGGCTTTCGGGAGGATCTGGAAAAAAATCGAGTGGATGGGATCAGGCTGCGACGAATTCCTACTAATATAATCTCATAGCGCTTGCGCCTGCCATTACATATGCCGACGATGCCAATCCTCCAGGTCAATCAACATTTATTTCCCCCAACAACCGCATCGCTTTCGCTTTTACCGTCCCCGAGAACAAAGACTTCCAATTCCCCGATGCTACATTCTTCAGCATTCGTGTTCACACGAAATACGCCTGGGGCGCGGTTGGCCTCGGCAGCGATGATATGAAAGGCGCCCTCTACCTCATGATCTACCAAAACGAAGACGGCAACAATGTCACCTTTTCGCCTCGAATGGCATACGACAATAGCGAGCCGCAATACTGGTCGGAAATGGAGTACACCATCATCCCGAACAACACGGGCATCTTTGGTGACTACATGCACTTCACGGCCATGTGCACCGCCCAGTGTCGAAACTGGAATCGTAAAAACACAAACGGTGGCTGGATTGACGTGTCGTCGCCGAAACAAAAGGCCATTTATGCGATTGGCCCTTCCGAATCGTTGAAGAGCAATGACCAGAGTGCCGCGCTCAAGTTCCATCAGGAATACGGCGTGTTCTCGATTGATATGGGGAGAACGCAAGGAGCTGCAGACGCTCCTGTTTTGACTGAAGATTCGAGCAACGAGGGAACCGAGTTTGTGTGGCGGAAGACCAACAGGTCAGACTACAAGGCAACGCTGCATGCAACGTTCATGTTCTTCTTCATCATCTTCATGATGAACTTTGGTGTCATGCTGCTGCGAGCATGCGGCTGGACAAAATGGCATGCTTTGAACCAGAGTATAGCTACGCTGGGTGTCCTTTCTGGCTTGACACTGGGTGTCCTGGCAAGCTTCCACTACAACAGAGTACGTCTGCATTCCACCATAAGGTACAGAAACTTGTGTAAGAGAATACCTCGCTAACTTTTGTCTACCTTTAGTCGCGGAGCTTCAAAAACTATCATCAGATTCTGGGCTTCATCATTGTTGGTTTCGTCCTGGCCCAGCTTGGCCTAGGAGTCAAGCACCACCTTGAATATCAAAAGACGCAGGCTCCTACCATTTTTGGCAGGATTCACGTGTGGATGGGGCGATTGATTTTCTTCTTGGCGATGTTGAACACATTTTTGTATGGTTTCCTCCCAGTGCTTTGCTTTGGTCTACTGTGCTGTGTGACATCCTTGGCTAACCATGTGAAATTAAACGTATAGTGGTTTTGCATTTGCACTGAACGCACGGTATTGTATAGTGCTGGCGGGCTTGCTCGTCATTTCCTGCGGCATTGCTTTATTCCTCTTTTTTGGCAAAAACCACTTCTTCGAGCAAAAGCAGAGGTTCCAACCAGTCGCGGTTCGACAACCTCCACCATGGCGGCAGTCTGGTGGTGGTACTGGCAGTCCCTCCGACCCGCCCCCGGGCTACGAGCCGCCTTCACAACAGCTGGACTTGCAGCCGGCTGGAAGTTCATCAAATCCCAACACGCCGTGGAGAAGTGCCGACAGCAAGGACTACGAAGACGACCCGCATCTGGAAAGCGCGCATAGACCACACGAGTTTGCATGATAGGTCATCGTGGACGCTAGGAGGTAGTGAGAGAGGGTAACGTCCTTTGAACGGAAGTGATGGGATGCGTGCGAGCGGGTACAAGGAATTGTTGAGGTCTTTATTGCAAAGAAAGATGGCCAGCTAAGTCTCAGGTCCCTGCTCCTGACGTTCCACGACAAAAAAAAAACACATTCAAGCGGGAGAAGATGCAGAGACACACTTGGGAGGGAGCTCTTGATTCGAGCCTTTGTCCTCACGTGTATATACACATATATCTCGCATGCGAATGATTGATCAGTCTTGAAAGGACGGTCTCCACTGCTTTTGCGAAGCTGTAGACGCTCTGCCCAAGACCATGGATGCGGGAACTGGCATTGTGAAAGTACCTCCCGTAAAGTGCATGAACAGGGGTGCAAATGGCCAACCATTCGGCGCCTCCGACGTCCGGCATTTTTTTTTACAATTGTGATTATTTTCCGTTAGCGCGTAGCCGTGGGAAGACACCGGCGGGGGGTCCGGTCCAGGCCCGCACAACGGAGGCCGGATGGTTGTCCTGCTTTTCCTGCTTTTCCTGCTTTTCCTGCGTGTCGTGAACAGCGTTAGCAAATTCAAACTTCACATCTCGCCAGCTTGACTGTGCAAACTTGGCGACTTGCATCTAGGACCGCACCACCGCACCCAGTGAAAACCCATCATGCTCACAACCCAGGTAGACCAGGTCCAAGTCACAGCCCAGCCTCTCACCCAAGACGCCTTCTCGCCCTTCGGCGACGTCATCACCAACCCGCGACCAGACGTCCACCCGTCGTCGTCCGCAGGCGCACCACCCTCCCTGCCCGCCAACGCCGTGTCCGCAAACCAAGGCTCGGCCATCCAGTACCGCAACGTCAGCCGCATCCGCAACCTCTACGACCAGGCGCCCAGCGCGCGGGGCGACCCCGTCATGAGCATGTTCGTCTGCGCGGCGCGGCATCTCGCGCGCGCCGACGACGACGACACGCACGACCTCTTTGCCGTCCGCCTCCTGGAGCGACACCCCTTCACCACGCAGACCTTCTCCCCCGTCATGTCGTCCGCGCGGGCGTACCTGGTTGTCGTGGCGCCGAGCCTGCCTCCCGGCGAGCTGGATGGGCATCATCATCTGCCTGTGCCGGCGGCGGGGGTCGGCCTACCCGGGAGGGGGCTGCCGGATCTGCGCGGCCTGAGGGCCTTTGTGGCCACGGGTGCGCAGGCCGTTACTTATGGTGCTGGGACGTGGCATGCGCCCATGGTGGCGCTGGGGAGGCCGGGGACGACGCTGGACTTTGTGGTTTCGCAGTTTGCGAGCGGTGTGGCTGTTGAGGATTGTCAGCTTGTTGCGTTTGAGGGGCGTGAGGGGGGGGAGCCGCGCGTCGAGGTTAGGGTGCCCCGTGTGGCCAGGTATGGAAAGTTGTAGTGAAGGGGAGGAAAGGAATGAATTCAATGTGGCATGCTGGAAAAGTCAAAGGTCGGAGCTGGGTCACCTGTGAGCTGATACGATGACACTAAGTGTCGTTCGGTGTATATTTTTTTTACACACATGAAGTGGACCACGACCAGAAGTGCACCACCGCCTTATCTCCTCTTCTCCCCTCCCTCTCGACCTGGACGGCTCTTCAATCTCACTCACATCGAGAGCGGGTCGATCCTGAAAGGAACCAAATCCCGCCATGAGTCTTGCAGATGCCAGCAACAGGCTGGAGGATCTCTCCGGGCTTGTCCTCCTGCCTGGGGAGAACCCCTACGCAGCCTTCATCAAGGCGTGCCATGATGATCCCGTGAGTGGAGACGGCAACCTTGAACCGTACGTAGTCCGGGGAGGGGGGCAACCCAACGACACCGGGGAACGAGATATCGCCCGGACCGTATGAACTAACGGCACTGGCTTAGAAACAGATCCAACTGCTGTACTCTGTCCACAGGGAAAGGAGAAATGCCCAGCAAAGGGACAAGTTCCTCGCCGCCGACTTCCAGGGCTTGTCGATCGACCAGACCATCTTGAAGCTGGAGCGCCCCCATCTAGAGCCGGGTTTCCGCGACGAGCGGAATTGCTTGGTCTTCTGGGCGAGGCCGCCCGATCATATTGTGCGGCTGGCTGCTAGGTTGCAAGACTTGCTGAAGACGGTTGCCCCAGGTACGCCAGGCTCCCCCTTGAGCGTTGAAATCCCACGACCGACTTGGCCGCATCGTGGACGTTTTCATCCCCATTCGGAGCCCAGGCCGCTAACCGGCTCACCCACAGGACTCTGGCTCATGCCAATGCACAGGATGCACATGACCGCCCTGGAAGTCGCCTTCTCCAAAACCCCCGAGGAGATAGCTTCCCTGGTATCTGCCCTGCGCCCTGCGCTTCCGGCAGTCACATCATACACCCACCTCCATCGCTCGCGCCTGGTCAAGCCCATGATCTCGCACGACACCTCCGCGTTCGCGCTGTCCTTCCTCCCGGCGTCTGGCGAGGCCCCCCTCTCGCCTGCGCCGACGCAGCCCGATGCTGCTGCGGAGACCATCACCCAGGGAGACGGATACTCGTACCACCACCTGCGTCGTGACGTGTACGACCAGGTGCAGGAGGTGGGACTCGAGGTCGGCTCGCGCTACCAGGTCCCCAGTGCTCACATCACGCTCGGCAGGTTTCTGGACGAGGCGGATCATGATACGCCTGAGAAGCGGGAGCGGTGGATCAAGGCTATTGACGAGATCAACGAGTGGTTGCAAAGGGACATTTGGGACCGGGACGACGCCGAGTTCATCGGCGAGTGGCTTGTTGGACATGAGAAGGGCTTGGATGCGAGGAACGGCACCTTGTGGTATGGAGGTGGTAGGACGATTCTGCTCGGAGAGGGTTTCTAGGCCATGCTGAGAACGGGACCGGGACTCACTCGACGACTGCGCTGAACGTGGACACAGATTTGCTCAATGGAATACAGTCTTCGGTTTTGCAGGAATTCGATTATTGCGGGCGTCGAGAGCTGTTGGGAGAATTGAGCATCCACACCATCACCAGTTTATCACAAGTCGCAACGAAATTATTATGGAAACCATCATATTGGTTTTCGAAAACCCTGATCAGAATCCTGCGCTTCCCCAAGTTTCACGTCAAATTCTTTGCCCTGATAGCCAGTGAAACTCATTGATCATATCTCATGCAGAAAAGTCATTTGTTTTTGTATTCATTCCCTACAAAACCATCGCCTATTCGCCACTGTCCGTGATGCCCCAATGCCGCAAGGATAACCACGAGAGAGCTGGGGTATCACGAACAATGGCGAAAGGGGAATCACTCAATCCCTCAACTTAATGCACTTAGAACACCAGAGCCGCACCCTTCGTCTTCTTGTCACCACTACAGAACCCAATTAGTATACCGCACCACTGATCTTGTTTCTCCTCATCTGAGCGGGACAAGGGGAGGAGGTAAAAACACATACCCCAACTCGAAGTGCTTGCATCGCTTCAATGCCAGCTGAGATTTGACCCTGCACTTTACGCATTCCAGCCGCAGAACAACCTTCTTGGTGGTCTTGGCCTTCTTGTGGAAGACGGGCTTGGTCTGACCACCATAGCCGCTCTGCTTTCGGTCGTAACGGCGCTTTCCCTGGGCGAACAGCGAGGCCTTGCCGGCCTTGTACTGGGTGACCTTGTGCTGGGTGTGCTTGCGGCACTCCTTGCCCTTGCAGAAGGTGTTGCGGGTCTTAGGGATGTTGACCTAGACGTGGCTCATGTCAGCTTTTCCTTTCGCACGTACGAGTTCTGGTCAGCGGTGGTGACGGGGACGAGGGCGCGGGCGATTTTCAAGTCGAAACTCGGAGGGACGGGTTTGGCAGCCGAATTGCACTACGACAGTAGCCCAGCGACGCAGCAATTTCGCGACCAAGATTCCGAGGTTTCGCTCCAAGAGAATGTATGCCGCTCTTCCGCTTTAACCAGGTGCTGCCACTGTCGAAATTTCCCGAAATCTCTCCTCTGCCCGCGTGCTCGTCGAGGGTGTCAATAGTGCTGGTCGCTGCGGAAGACTGCCGTTGTGCGCCGACGGCGAAATTCGGATAGTTTGCGATGAAGAATGACCTTTCTGAATGATCCAACTGTGCTATGAGGGTGGGAAATACACTGCGGAACCTACCATCTTGACGACGTTGTGTGGTGTCACTGCTTGGGTGTTTGGTGATGCAAAGTCCGAAGGAATGAGTAAATTTGGGAAGGTTTTGGTGATTTCTCGCTTTGTGGGAAACTAGGGTAAACACCCAGATCTGATTGGGTGAGATAGCTTACACGGGTCCATACCTATCGCTGATGCCTCGAATTCTGGGCGTGCAGCCTTTTGCTTTCAGTTGGGATCCACAAATGTCCTGAACGAGTTGTGTGGGATGCTGCTGGAAGAGCAGACAAGTGCTGTTGAAATAAGCTTGGTATAGAGGCCTGGATATAAAGGGTTGTTCGTCATGAGTTCTCAGATTAGTGATCTTTGAGTGAAACCTATATTCTCTGCACAATCCCCCGAACTTGTCAGCCATAGGGCTCAGCTTTCGATCAGCATGTACTTCGCAATCAACTAAAGCAGCACCATCAGCCAGCCCAAAACGGTTAGGTCAACCCAAGAGCCTCCTTCAGCCCCCTAGCACCCCACTATCCCTACAACTTCCAATAACCAAGGTGTCCTCGATCGTCGCGAGATCATCAAGTACACGGAGTACATTAGAAGCCAACTTCGAACAGCCGGCACCATGGATCCCTCCTCCGTAGAAGGAGAACTGGTCAACATCCACAACCACTTCCACCAGGGCCAATACCAAGAAGTCGTCGATTTCGATACGTCGGCATTTTCCCTCGAGAATGCGCTCCCCGCGCAAGTCTTAGTCTTACGTGCTCGTATCGCTCTGGGCCAGGCTAAAGATGTCATCGCTGAGGTCAAGGACAAATCAGAACCTGACTTGGAGGTCATGGGTGCGTTTGCACAATACACATTGGGAAAGACGGATGCAGCGGTGAAGACGGTCGAAAAGCTGGCTTCATCAGCGGCCGAAAATGTCAATGTTCAGATTATTGGCGGGATCGTATTGCAGGCTGTTGGCAAGTCGGAGGAGGCTTTGGCCCTGCTGTCGCAACATCAGGGAAGCTGTACGTTCCGGAACCGCAAGTCAACCATCTTTCGAATCATCAGACTAATATGCCCTGCAGTGGAAGCTGTCGCTTTGATCGTTCAGATCCATCTACAACAGAACAGAACGGATCTTGCCTTGAAGGAGGTCAGCTCTGCCAAGCGATGGGCACAGGATAGTCTGCTAGTCAATCTTGCAGAGGCATGGGTTGGACTCCGAGTGGTATGTAGCTTTGTCTTGAAATCTGTCTGACTGTGTCGCTAATAGCACTTTGTTTTAGGGCGGTGAGAAGTATCAACAGGCATTCTACGTCTTCGAAGAGCTCGCTCAGGCTCCTGCCACAGCCTCGATACGAAGCCTTGTTTCACAAGCTGTGTGCGAACTGCACCTTGGCCGATACGAGGAGGCCCAGGCTGCTTTGGAGGATGCACTGAGGAAAGACTCGCGAAACGTTGATGCCATTGCCAATATGCTAGTGCTGCAGGTGGTCTCTGGCAATGATGACGCAGAATACATTGAGTATGTCGATTCTATGTCTTTCCTTGCAAAACTTGTACATTGCTAACTGCGATAGGTCCCTCAAAAAGGTTGACCCTAACCATCAACTATTGGTCGATTTGGAGGAGAAGAGCGCATTGTTTGACCAGGCTGCCCAAAAATACAGCGCAAAGGTATCGTCGTAAGGGCTTCTGAAATTGGAGTCTACGGCGTGATGGGAAAACGTATGCAGAATCTAGCCAAGGAGATAAGCGTTGAGTGATGAAATGAAACCTTGGGAACCCACCGCCAGAACTATCGTGGGTTAGTCTGATAAAATTCTGTTTCTTCAACTTTTTGAGTACTTGTGCTGAAAGGTATGTGCATGGCATCAGTTGTAGATGCATGGACTTGATATAAGGCTCTGACCGACATGCGGCTTCATCCTCGTTTGCCGCAAATGCTTGGTAGATCTTGGGGGCCATCACTCCGGGAGCCACACAATCATACCTCTACTTGCTCTGAAATTCTGAACCTGCTGTATGCTACAGCTACTTGTACAAATTCCGTCTAGGCATGCCTGATTTACCTCTCGAAGACTCTGCCCATCCGTACTGCATAGTACCTGTATAGCGCAAGGGAATATCGGCCATTTTCTCTGAATGCTTCCCCCATTCAGCTCCAGGAGCCTTTATCGCTTCCAGATCAGGAGTTGACGAGTATTGACTGGCTAGTATAGCCATCAGGCTCACTTGCTAGCCTTGTGATGTAAGGCGTCCTGCAGTAATGTTTGGGCGGTAAATGTCATAATCTTAACAGAGCCTGAACAAAAATGCCCACCAGACGCTTTGTTGACCGATAATATGGCGAATCGGCACGGCTCGGCCGACATGGTAACCATGCCGCCTGTGATAAGCAGGCTGTGATTGGTGCTGATAATCTATTCAGCGCCGCCTGGTTTCCTTCTGCCGCTGATCGTGTGATCAACTCCTATACCGCTAGAGTCTAGAATCTCATATGCTCCCTTATGGATGCGCTGGACAGAACGACTGGCAACGATTGTGATGATACATCTATTGGGTGCTGCGCATAGGTGGTAGGCTATTGCTTGAAAGGAAATCCCCGTACGATGTGTGCTGGCACAGAGTTGGTACAGAGACTTGGAAACCATCGGCCTCATCTACTATGCCCGCTGTTATCAAGTTATAGAATGCGTGAAAGGAAGGAATCCAAGTCCTCATCTAGAAGCGGGTGTTGGGGGAAGTGCGAACATGTGCACGAACTAGGCAGTTTACTCACCAGTCATCAACCACCGTCGATATCTCTGCATGTTTCAAGAACAAGATAGTGAAGGGCAGGTTTTGGTCTTGTGACATGTCTTTGAGAGTCTCGTAGAACCTGCCGACGATCTAGTGGGAGTTGATTTCGAGCTGCTGAGGGAAATTGGGAAGCTCATGGGTTTCCTTCTCATGGACACCAGCCGCTAAATGATGGCTGCGTTACGCTGATCTATTCTTTCCCTCCGCGGTATATATCACGCCAAGGAGTGATGTCTTGTGCTCAGATAGTCCTGAGTCGGTGTCTTTGCTACTACGTGGTGGAATCTACATGATGAGCTGTCGAACCCGGTTTTCTGCCGTGAATTAAAAAACGGCGGAATGGCCAGTTGTTCATGTTCGCATTGATGTCTCATTTCTTGCTTCACCCCATGATTGGAGGATTGCGTTGGAATTTTTGGTCCTATTGGGAAATTCTGGTGTCGGCTATACCTAAAAGACTTCCTGAACTATTCCCCTAGCCCACAGTGATGCTCATCATAATGTGCTGCTAACCAGCATGAAATGGTCTGCCCAGAGAGTTTCTCAGATACAATCCTGTACAATCCCAAATTCACTCTCCGGTTCAAGCTCCTCGTCAGAGATAGCGAGCTGAGCTCGGACGTGATCCTAAAACACCCTCACTTCGTCCGCATCTCTTTCGATAAAACAATGCTCAGTTCCACGACCAGTTTCAGCGTTGGCGCCATTTGATTCCGGAGCTGCGGCTTTATCTCTTCCCGTATGATATAACCCTTCTTTACTAATCTCCGAGGCGTCTGGAAGTTGTACGACTTGTGAGCCTTGGTCATCCAAGCAACGACCCAAAGGCACGCTCATAAAATACTTCTTGTACTTAAGATACGTCAAAGAGTAGTCCTCCACATCGCTCGCTGCCGACACGCTCTGCTTATGCGTCCTCTGCCGGGGGGAAGATGCCAAGGAGCTCGACGACAGGTCGTGCGGAATTTCTGCCCCGCTACTTCTCTGATACCACGGTTGGCTGCTCGATGACTCTAGCCAGGCGACGATGGACTTGACGGAGCGGGAGGTGATTTTCGGGGCTGATTTCTGGTGGCAAGTAGGTTGCTGAAGTTGGTGGAGAGGTTGGGTTGATGAGAAGTTGCTGCTGTGTATGGGTTTGGGTATGGATTTCTTCGAAACGCCGCTCCTACTCATGTTGTTTGGAAATGTAATTCATCGAAAATATATTCGTAGCAGCACCCCTTTGCATCGTGTAAAAGGATAAGAGTTCAGCCAAAGGTGAGGCGATTCAAAAGTGTTCTCGGTAGTGAGTTGAAAGTGAGAACCCGTCACTTGCGCGCATGTGCCACAAACTGCCAAGGCTGAGCTGTATCGCTTGGTTACCTATGCAAACGAACGATTGGCCGGTGACCCCTCAGCACCTAAAAAGAAATTGCTTGTCCGGCAAGACAATCATCCCTTGGCAGCAAATTTGGATTCTGTTGATTTCTATGCTTTTGTCTATAGGCCTCCCAAGTGCTCCAATCTCGACCACAAACCTACTAATGTTTTCTTTGAAACCGTTTCAAAATCAGTTGTCCAACCGCGCGCTTCATTGGAAATCATGTGAGTCATCCTTCCCCATGCTTCCTAGCCCATGTCCTCCGGAACTTGTGGCAATAGAGTGTTTACTTCTTATTAGGGAACTTGGAAGCACCAATGTCGCTTCCACGCAGCTTAACATTAAGTACGCGCTCCATAGCAGCTAGAACCTTTTGATCGGGAGTGGCTGAGCCTCGCTCAAACTCGGCGACAATGCTCTGTGTTGTGTTGCACCGAGTGGCCAGGTCCTTCTGGGTCATCTTGGGCTCCATCTTCTGTCGTGCTTGTGAGATGGTGTCGCCGACGAGCTTACCGACTGTGTTGGGCTTGATAATGTCGTCGGATCGGTCGACCTTAGTCAGTCGTTGGCCCTCGGTTCCGCTGCTAGACTGTTGCCAGAAGTGTCAGTCATAGCGAAGGTTTATAGAGAAAGTTGAGATACGATTGTTGATGGCGACGCTGTGGGAAAACCCCCAGGGCGGCCACGCTGTCAAGCTATTTCCTTTGAGCAGGATCAGAGGGGCCAGCGGGACTTGCGAGATTATTATTACTTACAGCGTTGGCAGTTGAGTACTTCTTCTCAGTTCCGATAACAGCACCCGTTCGTGCGGCTGCGTTCAAAGCGCTCTTTCCTCGGATGACAGTCTCGCGCGTGGAGGCACCAGGGCCGCGAGTCTTGCTGCCAATCTTGGTTACAGAGTCCCAGTCAGACATTGTGACGATGGATTGAGCAGCAGGTGATGGAGCAGTGTAGTTCGAGTTCTCGACGGATTGCCTGTAGCGCTGCGGGGATGAAGCGCTTCAGTTAATGAGGGTTTGCAAGATGAAATTTTCTATAGGTTGATATCTAGGAACAGAAATCAATTGGAGCAGAAGTGAGAAACTATAGGCAAGATGAGAGCATTAGGCGGAATTGAGTCATTCGGCGGTATGGACATAACAGCCTTGGTGGGGGTTGATGCCACATGCGACGCCACTTCGCTGGCCAGCTCTGATACTCACGAAGGGGACAGAATTTCCTGACGGGCCGAGCAACGCATTGGTCTCTGCGATGTAATTTGACCACACCGTGATGCTGTGGCTGCTGTGGAAGGTGCTAGAGACATGCTGCAGGCCAAACCTGAAGTGGGGCTGAACGGCTGAACGAGCGAGCCATCGCTGCTGATGCCAAATCTACCGGAGTACTCCGTCCTTTCTGCCTCCATGACGGTACCAACTGCTTGTACCACTGCCGACTGAGTCATCTTTGCGCCTATTACCGGCCGGAATGACAATTTCAGCCAGCGCGACAGCCGTGCTGCAATATTCCCCTGCTTGCACGAAAGGAGTGCATAAACGCGCAGCAACGGATTTTTGAACGCATAGCAGCAACTAAACCTAAAACGGAAGAGGTACCGCTGCATACATTTTTCGCTATTTCTCCTCCCTGTATAGAATTATTAAGCAAGCTTTTAGTTATAATAAGTAATAAATTGTAAGAGGTACTTCTACAGCAAAAAAACTATATAAAGATACCTTCTCTGCTTTAGTAGTGCGCTTATAAAAGTGTTGTGTTAGAATCGCGTCTAACTGCGCACACATTAGGGCCTAAAAATGTATGCGCCGGTACCTCTTCCGTTTTAGGTTTAGTTGCTGCTATGCGTTCAAAAATCCGTTGCTGCGCGTTTATGCACTCCAACTGAGCAGGATATCGACCGATCAAGTCTGGCAGCCTCAATTCACATGCAAAACCTCGCTATAACAACACGTCAGAGGCGATATATACCTTGATGGCACAAGTTTGACAAACACAGATATCCAAGAAGGGGGCATTTGTTCGGTGACGACACCAGACATCTCTACTCTCTGCTCATCTTCTTATCTTCTCACCTTTCCACTCAGTGAGGCCCCCTGTATTGGGCAATAGCCCTCACGGGCTGTCGCGGCAGGATTGCTCCAGGACTGATCGGTTGTCCTGCAATGCTGTGTCCTTGTCTTCTGTTCTACGATGGATGGCGTATTTGAGGGCTCGCCATGGTCACCCATCATTCAGATCATCGACAGTGCAGAACATCTCTTGCCTAGTGATCCTTACGTCCTTGCTTCCCTCGGATTTTTGTCAGTCTATTATAGTCACCTAGGAAGCTGGCTGGACTTGCTTCTCATCGCTTCTTTTCTCGTTTTCAAATTCCGTCCTCTCCTCGCTTCTCTCACCTTCAGGGTATGGTACGAGTTAGGTTTCACCCTATTATTGGGCTTGGCAGTAACATGTGCAGTATTTTTTATACTCTCAGCTTCGAACAGGAAAGCAACGCGATGGACGGGGCTTGGACGACCGTACTTGATACCGTGCAAGACGACTCATACCAGGTTATTTCCACAAACCCACTCATTCAACTATTCGTACCTCGTCGTGGGGATCCCAATAGAAATCTCGGGTAATTTTAATGGAATGCTCACAGTACAAAATGGGCAATCTGATGGGCTCAATGGTTTCTTAACCAAGCTCTTTTGTGGTGGATGGTATAATATCGATGCTTCAGACTACTTGCAGCGTGGTGCTTGCACTGCCGGGCTCCGCGGTAAGCTGAATGCGTATTTACAGTCTCAGGTATGCGCTGGAAGGACTCTTTATTCCGACTGATCCTCGGGCAGATCTGACGACCGTAATAGGGCGTAGATCCAGATGACTATCCATATGCCTACCTAGTGACAGCGGCGAAATTTGTAGGGTATCATTTTAATCCAGTCTCATTCTGGTACCTTTACACGTCAGATAGGATCCTGTCTGCCATTATTCTGGAGGTCAACAATACTTTTGATGAACGCCGACCATATCTTGTTCTTCATGATTCCTCAACTGAAGCCGAACGCCTCAAGGGACTGACATCGAGCACTGAACCAGCATCTCGTGTCAAGGGATCCTGGCCAAAGGATTTCCATGTTTCGCCATTCAACTCGATGAAAGGGACCTATTCTTTACTTGCCAATGATCCCCTGGAACCCGGAATGGGTAGTTTCAAGGGTATAGACATCACTATCACGTTAAGCTCATCCAAAGCTCATCCAAAGCTCATCACACGACTATTCTCGGAAGGTGAAGCTATTGACCCGGATGCAATGTCTTCTTCAGAGAAATTCAAATTTCTGTTTCGCTGGTTCTGGGTTGGTTTTGCCACGTTCCCTCGAATTGTGAAGGAAGCCGTCGCCCTATTTTTCAGACGAAAGCTTCACGTTTGGTATCGACCAGAGCCTTTGAAAGAGAGCTCTGGTAGACATGCAACACGCGCCGAGAGAACCCTCGAGGTTGCTTTCCGCAACTACCTGAAATTCCGCATTGATCAGAGTCGAAAGCCATTGTCTGTCAGGTATATTTCCAGCGGCATCACGGATTGCGTCGAGGAAATTTTCCTTTCGCCTTCTGCTTGCGATGATCCCTCCGGTGTTGACATGTTGAAGATGAAAGTGCTTACACCATTATTTTATACACGCTTCGTACACTACGCTCACGATTTCGAGGCTATATTTACGGAAATGACAGACAGTGGAACGATCTGGACTGACAAGCCCCACCTCATGCCCGACATTTTCTTGAAGAACGGCTTGGCTCCATTGCAAGCGGCGAGCGCAGCTGACTACATGTGCTTCAAGGCCATTCGGAACTTAAGACGACGACCAAATACGATACCACGAGTGTCAACGTCAGCGGATCCTCCCGCGATTGTCCCTGCTGGGGTTGATATTCGAGATTTTCGCATCTCCTCAATGGATGCGTACATCATCGCACACGCAGAGCCTAAGCTCAGAGCGGCCTATCGATCCACCGTGCTGCGTCTATTTATTGCCGACAATTATTTAATGGGAAGCATCCAAATCCTCGATCTCTGTATCCTCGTCTTCCGAAGCTGTCTCGCATTATTCTCGGCCTTCAATATAAGCCAAGCGATGAGCTCATAGCCATTGATTGAGCTTTGCTCTAACATATTCAGCATCATGTTGCCCTGTGACGAAGTCGATTCGCACTAATGGAGCGCCCGGAAAAATCAACGCCTACCCAGACCGCCCCCTATGGAAATTGCCTTTCTAGCTGCAACAGTAATTCCAAATTCTAGGAGAGACTGAGAAGTCGAACCCAGTCGATGAAGTCATGCAGCCGAGCTACCCCGCCTCGATGGGCCGGCAGTAGTGCCTATGTATGCCCCGCCATCCCTGCCCGGGCTAAGTTAGGGTATCGCAATGACAAATAACGCCAGATAAATGAAACGCAAACAACGCAAGACAAAGACGGTCTGGACTCATCGAGTACATCGGAACTCAAGCACGGGTGAATTGCAGACAAATCTCCGCATAGCCCAAGATCCACCAGGACTCCCAGTATCATCATCATCTCCAAGCTACCTCGGTCCAAGCGCCTGTCAAATCGTCGTCTGCCCCCACCACTCACGAGCCCGCCGAGAAAAGAAAGCACTATAAAGAGGTCAGGCAAGAGAAAGGGAGAAGCCAGCTCCAAATCTCTCAGATCCCTCGCAAGTCTTCTTTGCGGCCTTCGGCAAGCACATATCTCATAGCCATCCACTCGCCCTGTGCCCACCCACCCGAATCACAATGCCTCTCACAGGACACTGTCTCTGCAAAGCAGTCACCTACTCCGCCGACGTCGAGGCCCCCATCATAACAGGCTACGACCATTGCGACGACTGCCAGCGCCAAAGCGGTTCAACTTACTGTACGCAGATCCCCCCTATAAGCCCAATGCTTTCACTTGAAAAAGGACATGATCAACCCAAAACTAACTGAACAGCCCTCGTGGCCGTCGTCCCCAAAAACAAGCTCACCATCAACGGCCCCGTCAAGAAATGGACCGGCAAAGGCTCATCGGGCAATGCTGTTCACCGCCTCTTCTGCTCCGAATGCGGCTCTCCCATCGCTCACGATCCTGATGCTGCTCCTGAGATCATTGCTCTCAAGGCTGGCACATTGGATACCGAGATCAAGAAGAACTTAAAACCCGTACGTATGGAACCGGATTTCGAAGCAGAGTGTAGAGCATCACCATAGCTTACTTACTGTAATTGTTATAGGACACAGAAATCTGGACCGTTGGAAAACTGCCTTTTTGCAAGGAAAACCTGGCCAAGCCCTTCAAGTACATGCCTGAGTGAAGCTCACCTTTCACACAAACCTCATGTGGTTGGTAGAACGGTAATGATGACGATGGAAAACTATCTAGTTGAAAATAACACAACTGTTCAATCGATATACAGACTCTGTCCCGAAGATGATGTTCCAGTCTTGGTGCATTGACGACGATATGCGTTAGGGACTACAATAGTTGTAGAGTTCAATAAACAACCTTGATGCTTACGCACACGACAAATATGCGATACCAGAAAATCTCCCACTAAGTCACTTTTTTGGCAAGTCAAAACCAGAGTCGAACCAGTCATTAAGTGGTGTTATTCGTAATCAAGCGTTATTTACAGCGCCCAGTCCCATCGTCTCATTACTCTCCCCCCCCGTAGCCATTACAACTCCAAAAAAAAAGAAAAAAAAAAAAGCTCTCTTCAGACATCAACTCCCGACTACAAAGCCATAATGAAAGCAGCCCCAGCAACAGCGGCAATGGCCATTCCGGTTTCCTGAGCAGGAGCCCCACCAATAGAGGATGAAGTCGAGACTCGCTTCGCAGTGGTGGCAGAATTTGATCCTTTACTACCGTAAAGAATTCCAGCGCCGACATCATTTTCGCTGCTACTGGTGTTCATTGACATGGGGCTAGGAGCTGGGCGAAACACCCGCGTGGCCGTAGCAAGAGCACCAGTAATGACTCCTGGGCCCTGAGGAGCGGTAGCTGTATAGCAAAGGCTAACGTCCGTCTTGCTTGGGAATTCGTCTAAGCTCTGGGTTCCACCGGTAGTGACAGGCGGGACCTCCCTGGTGTTGGCTTGAACGGAGAAGAAGATGGCTTTAAAGTCGGCTGTGGGTGATGCGTGACAGAGGGAGTCGGACGCGACCGAAACAACATGCTCCCAGTAAACATGGTCCCGGGCACTGCGGAAGCCGTGAACGAACAAGCAGTTCTGGCAACCTCGCCAGTCCATGAAGTAGCTGCCTCCACACATGCATTGAGCGTGGGCTTCGTAGTCAACGGGCTGTGTACCATTAGGTTGGCAAGCTTGCTCGATATTGGCAATCGAGGTGCAAGGTGGGATTGTTCCTTCACCCTTAGCTTCGGGATAGCAGACCCTGGCCACGTTAGAATCGCCCTTTTCGCCACCAGTGGCATCGCGAGCGACCATGTGAGAAGCAGTTGCAGATAGCACGAGGGTGGTGGAAGCTGCAAGGATCTGAGTGGACAGCTTCATGATGAATGTGATACCGCGATGTGTGAGTGTAATGTATGATGGGATGCTCTCCAAGAAAGCATGCAATAACTATGAGAGAAGAATAAAAGCAAACGTTAAGAGAAATGCCTGTGGAATGAAGCGATGCAATAGTGAAGAAGAGATGAAGAAGAAAGAAGATGAAGAAGAAGAAGAAATGGTCCACGATCGGAGGTAAACGCGTTCTCCTTCTTCTCTGTCAACTAGGAAGCAGCTCGGCTCTTTCTTGTCCTGCAAACGGCAACTAGCTTCACTTTCCTGTACCACACTCTCTATGCCGCTTTCCCCCCTTTGACTGACAAGTGTTGTGGACTTGCCATGGCGGCGGTTGTTGGAGAGTCTTGGCGTCATCGGGCTGTGAAGTGACATTCACCATGCTCGCTTCGTTTTGTTTGAGAAAGGAGCTCCATTTTGCATCATGGAAAGTAGGGCTCATGCCCGCTTCTTGTGGTAACCGATGGACTCATGATCGCTATGGAAATGAAGTCATCGTCAGCCAGTTAGAGAAGGAGCTAATGCGAGATGCGGCGCTGAAAGGTGAAGAATCTGTTGGGTTTGCCTTTGCCTGCATTTTCCACGTGCCTGGACAAGGATACGCAGGCGTTCCTAAGCAGTCTCTCGGGAGCATCTCAAAATGGGAAGCTTCCGCCCACCAATTATGTACCTAGGTATGTACAGACCACCAGGCCGAATCGTTGTCTTCGCCAGTCATTGCAGAACGTTAATCAGTCTTCCCCCTCACCGATTGCATTGCTTGAGTTCTTCAGCCAAGAAAGCATTTATAGTATATAGGAAGCCTGTTTCTACATCGCAGTCTAATTGTGTTTGTTCCATGGACTTGGGTATTTCGGTCATTCAATCATAAGCCCGATATCGTGATATCGTGATTTGTTCATGTGCGCAATTTACTGATCACTCTTGTCTTGTGTGAATATTCTTGTCCCCATATGCATAAAGGTCATCTTTTCATTTTTCCGCCGTTGGAGCCGCCAGACATAGTGTTGAGAGTTCAAAGCTGTCCCCGCAGATCTCAAATGAGAAGTGCAAGCGCAGTCAACCACCATGTTGCAGAAAAAATGCCCGAAATCTGACTAGCAGTTGACTGATCAGGAGCCTGTTTCTGAGTTTTCCCGGTCACGGTAGCTCCGGAGGTGAAGCAACTCGCCGTGCCACATTCATAACCAGATGGACAACAGCCCGCTGCAGCGCCAGCATCTTTGCCGCACAGAAACCAGCCGTTGGCGCAAGAAGCGGTCCCTGTAGAAATGGGCACATTCGTGACCGGAACTAGGATCGTGACACCATTAGACACTATAGTCGTAGAGGAAGAAGGAGGACATGAGTATGTGTGGCAGTCTCTATCGGTGCGGCAGCATCCTCCGCCGTGAGTTGCAAGGCAACCATAAAATCCGGTAGGGCATCCTGTTTGCGTAGGAGCAGTTGTGCTTTCAGGTGATGAAGTTGGCTCGTTTGAGCCGGTCTGCCGCCAAGGAGGATTGCCCGTGGCTGAGCCAGTAATTGTGTTTGTCTCCATGATGGTGCTTGTTCTGGTGGGAACGATGACCTGGGTTGTGGTTTGCGTAGTGATTTCAGGTGAAGCTGTTCGAGTCACAGTGACGATCACGGTTGTCGGGTTACCCTCGATGACTGTTGTCCTCGTGTATATCACCGTCTCTTGAGACGTCGTTGTCGGAACCCGGATGGCAGAAGTTGCCGAGGCACTAGAAACACCTATCAAGCGCAAATCAGCACCAAGGTTCGGTCTGGATGCCTAACATGGCGGCTTGTCGAACAAACTTACATCCAATGCCCTGACAAACGTATCCAGGTATGCAGCAACCTCCACCCAGAGCCGCTGCACAACTTGTAGCATCTGTAGGACAGTTACCGACTCCTCCGCTACATATCGAGCCGCTCGGGCAGCATGCCACATGCCCAACGTCAGCGTCGGGAACAGCGGTGCAGTAGGTGCCCTGTTGACAGCACTTGTTTGGTGCGCCAGAGTCACGACAGCCATTCATGCCCGCAGGGCAAGCCGTCCTCTTTTTTAGCAGGTCCAAAGCTTGAGCTGCCCTACGCAAGACATTTCCCTCGAGCTCGTCCAAGTGGTGCGCATATGGCGGAAAGAAACGCTCTGTTCCATTACTCCTCGTAACCTCGTCATCATCGAGAAAGGGTGACGACCCCAGGAAAGGACTGACTTGCAAGGGAGCGAATGCGAGGTGCTCTGCCAATATCTTCTCGTTCAAATCGGGGGGTTGTCTTCGAACGGCCATGGGAAACGGCTGCGATTCTGCGACAATCTGAGAGACAAAGACGAGAAGAGAAGCGGGAAGTAGAAACATCGTGTGCGGAGGCGCCATGTTGCTGGCAAACGACAGACAGCCCGAGAGATTTCAAGCTGAGAATGAAAATGGCTCGGCCGGGGGCATCTTTGAGTTTATGAAATTCTTTGAAAAGCTGAATGGTTGTTTTATGCAAACAACAACGAAGTCGCCACACGAACTGTCAAGCTGGTTGTCAAGCTGGTTGTTGGGCATAGACCAAAGTGCTCCATGGTCGGGTTTTGAGCAAGGCAAAACCGGTGGCTGGGGAAGCCGCCATTGTCCAGGCTTGGACTAAGCGATACGTTTTCGCCGACCAACACTTCGCGATCAAACACGAAGATATTATATGTAGGCGAAGGCGAGATATAAGCAATCGAGAGAGGTCGGATTTCTGCAGCTTGACCTGGCTTGTGGCTCACGCAAGATTGGGCTGCAGGGCTGCTGCAACACTCTCCACATCGACCGATGTTAAGTACCAGGTACGGAGCAATACCACACGATAATACTCCGTACTCAAGATGTGACTCCGCCAGTGTTCGAGCTTCTGACGAATGATTGATACTGTCAACCTTACATGAGCCAGTGCTCCCGGTGCTGTGTACTACTGCTCGCTTCGTATCACTCAGCAGGGCCAGCACCGACGACAACAAACTTTATAAATATCACTCCTGAGCAGCCGCGCATCGGGAATACGAGGTTGCAAGAGGGGCATTCCATTTCGAGCCATCTGCGGACCCTTCTCGTGCATTTGAGACTGTAAACATGGGGTATCGCTGCGCGTATGTGCGCCAGGAGGCCTGGAATCTTGTAGTAGGAGAATGCAGCCAATAATCCCGCCTTTGCCGTTTGGGACGCACTGACTATTGTATTCGGAATGTCGGCTCTACTTTGCCCTGTTGTGTACTTCCTCCAGACGAGAGGCAGGTCTCTCAAGAGGGAAGAAGCACCTGATGGTTCTGGCTATGATGCCAGAGCCACGAGACTCGCCGGGAATCAAGACTTTACGCCAGCTCCCGAATATGCCACACTGCGACTAGGGGCAGGCAACGCGGAAACTACGGGGCGGGTTAGTTATTCTAGGCCCAATAAGGAAAGAAGAAGTTGCGAATGGACGCAGTAACTGACTACCTAGGTAGGTAGGTAGAGTTTACCATACATAATGTTGGAGTATCAGACACAGATTGTCATAGCAATTCTTGGTTTTCCTCCCCTTTCTACAAGCGAGACAGTCTCCATGACGTTGCGGCTATAGGCAGCGAAAATTCAATCGATAGCTTTGCATGCCGCCTTCACATAACGCTCGCTGATTTGGAGTGCCTCTTTGGCAGAAACTGGTTCACATAATCCACCGAGACGAATGACAGGAATATTGCCACAACTCAGTGATATTTTTCACCTCTGTTTGTTCCTCTAGCTTTTATAGTGCGTTATACATAATATACCTAATGTACATGTAGCTGCAGTATCCCATCTCCATAATATGGGACATCTGCTACTTAGAAAAGCTTCTCCTCAGAGTCTGGCACATCTAAGTTCTTCGACAAGGCGGCCACCTGGGTAAGGAACCCCGGCTGCTTAGAAGAATGCGTGTTTGGTTCTTTGACAAACGAGTGGCAGAGCAGCCCTGCTGCGACACTGACATTCAAACTATCGACAGAGCTGCCTTGGACAAACTTTGGCACAGATAGCTCAAAGTCTGTCGCGACCTTGACCGGCCGTGGAAGCCCATGGCCCTCATTCCCTAATACAAGTATGCACGGATGTTGATCCAAGGGCCGGCTCTCTTCAATATCTTCAGTGGATATGAACTTGTCTCTGTGGAGCTTCACCAACTTCTGCTCTGGCGGGGCCACAGCAGAGTACGTCTTCCATCCCTTGACTCGGGACTGCTGAAGAAACTCAACTGGTGAGTTCACAGTGAATATGGTAACCTCCTCAGCGGCCCCAGCAGCGGACTTGAGAACAATGGGTGTCAAGTTCGATGTCCCGCGGCTGGTGATACATACTGCATCGACACCCATGTAGCTCGCAGTACGAAGCATTCCGCCGAGATTGCCAGGATCAAGAATCTCGTGGAGCAAGAGCACGAATGGCTTCAGAGTTGAGTTTCTCGTCTTATGTACAAACGTATCTTGTCCATTGATAGATCTTTGTTCAGCAGTTTGATGATCGAGTTCGACATGGAACCCCAGTTTTGAGGGAGACTCTTCTAGCTGGCCTAGCGACGTGACAGGAAGTTGTGGCAACGGAGATGTCTCCAGAACAAAGCCATTATGCGGGCGACCCGTGCTCATTTTGTCCATCAAGCGCAGGTCTTCGTTCGGTACAATAGTGAATGGGACGCCTTTTGACTTTGCAAGTGTGATCAAGAAGTTGCGGTCTTTGGAGTCTCTCCTGTTTTCGCCTTTGTACACGTAAAGCTTGTAAATCTGCCGCTTTCCTTGCTCGAGTGCTGACTTGACGACAGATTTGCCATAAAGAAATTGGGATGCAGTTGTCGTATATGTGATAGTCGTGGGCATCATGGTTCGCTTCTTCGGCCTCGCAGATGTACCTGCAACAGAATCATCGTCATAGCCCTGATTCCCATCGTGGCGCAACTCCCTATTCCAAGGCTGCTGAACTGGTTGGCTCTCGTCACTTCTCTGAAGCCTTGGTTCATCCTCGTTGGAGGTGAATTGCCGTGGCCGAGCAGGCTCCTGTAAATTAAGTGAAGCTGCAGTGTCTTTCAACGAACCATGCTTCAGCTGATAAACCCAACTCTGCTTTCCAAAGGTGGACTTCGGGTCAAAAAATCGCTTTCTCCTCGTCTGTCTGCCCGTGTCATCTTCATCCATTGTCGATGCTTTACGATCGAGTTTCTTGCGGAGCTTCTGTTGCTGCCGCTTCGACGAGGCACCGTCCAGAGCTCTAGCGGTTCTGTCAAACTGATCGGCTCCTCCACTCGAGCTCTCGTGAGTTGGATTGCCAGAACGGCGCGGCTGGCCAAACTGTGCTCGGTCGGATCGTCTCAGGCCCCTATGAATCGCTGACAGGCTGGCGCGGCGAACGTAGGCTGGATATGCCAACGTCACGTTGTACTGCAGGGGCCGACATCTTGTTAAGGTTGAGCCGCAAATACTCTTGTTCGTTGCGGTTATCATAACATGCTCTGCGACTCAGATCGCCAACGTTCCCCAAATTGCTAAGAGGTGATGACTTTCGGCCGTTGAACCCTTTCTTGGTCTGGTAGCTGCCAGCAAGTTTTGCCGAACTGGACAAACTGGGGTCCTGAGGGCGGTAAAGGTATGCAGAAACGTTGGACAGTGTCTAGACCCACTTCTACAATTAGACTTTCGACGCGTGTTATAAAACGGACTCGCGATCCTTCCAAGAACTATTCAAGTCGTGTTTTCATGCCTGCAATTACTTCGCTGTTCGGACTTCCGGGCTTATACATAGCTTCACTGCACTATTGGCCACTTTATCATTCCCGGTACAGTCATCGTCCAGCATAGTGTGAAAATAATGGAGCAAGGCTCCATTGATGAACTCGGCCATACTCAGATCGATAATGACGAGCGTACACTTGCCAATGCTCATGAGGCAGCATTTGTGAGTGGAGAAGATTTTCCGCTGGAAATATCATTTGACTTCTGTGCTACACAGTTCAACAGCGAAAGTTCTAGCGATGAAGCATCCCATACCCACCATAATGCGCAACCAGCGGCCAGGGAGTTGGCCCAACCTTCGCAAAACGCTCCGGAGAAAGGCATAAAGCTCGAGGTTACTATTCCTGCGCTTCCGCTGGAAATTCGTGAACAATATGCGGATGTCCATAGTGATATGGTGGAGAGCGTGCGCTCCTTGGTCAAGTCTGCTAAAGGTGACGAGGAAATGGTCGAGGTGGAATTCACCGACGGAACACTACGCCTGGTACGTAGGACAGCTTCTTGCTAATTGAAATTGGATTCTCCTTCTATGCTGCACTATTTATTCCTCCTTCTCCCTCCTTCTTCGCATCTTGAATTTGAGATTGTTACCCGTCACCAAGCACAATAAATATCCACCTCACAGCTTGGCTCACCTGCCACTCACTTTTCGGTTACCACACTTTATCTGTGTATCTTTGGTCTCCGTTGCTGGGTTACTTCTGTGACTCGTTTTTCTATCAATCTCGAACGAAGCGAAGCCTAGTTCTGAGAACCCCCCCGGGTCGTTTCCAGTGTTTCCATTCACGCCATCTTTTTTTAGACGACTATCTCTCCGTCTTTTACTAACACAAAAGTGAGATCACAACTGCGGAGACGAGGGCCCTTCGAAACGGAGCTCGCGCACTAGCTACATACTTCATGGATATAGAACGTGGCAGTCGAAAACGCGAATATGATCTGTACGAGGAGTCGTACACGGACAGCAGTTCAGATGACTCTGGCGTCACGGATTTGGAAGAAGAAACAGACAATGAGATAATCGACCGTCCACGTCGCTCTCGGAGGGCGACTAATTATGTCGGCTCGCAAGGCGTTTCAAAATCAAGTCAAAATGACAGTGACGATTCGGACATCGTCATGGAAGAGCCTAGAAGACAAAGTTCCCGAAAAAAGCAGAGCATGTTTTCGAATATCGGAAGTACGCATAGAAGGCATTCGGGTGTTGAAGATGACGATGGGTTCATGCCGGTTATATCTGATATTACGAATAGCTACCCTGATTCCAGGCGACGGTCGCTTCGCTCCAGAAACCAGGGCCCTCGGCCCCGGCAGTCGCGAAGATCTAAAGTTTCTGAAATAGAATTTGAGCAGCCTCGAAGATCATCGCGAGCGACGCGGAATATTCAGTACACTCAAGATGACTTGGACGTCGATGACGAATCTTTCTATCGAGTTGAGAATGGCCCATTAGGCGCTCCGAAAGTCGTTTCTGTGAAGGAGCTCTTTCAGCCGATATCACCCGGATCTCAATTTGCAATGGTACATATGAAAACGTGCTGCGCATGTAAAAGTTCAGGCAACCAGCGTCAACTAGTCTACTGCCAAGGCTGCAGCTACGCCTACCACAGGTACTGTATCGGAGCCCGAAGCACGCGGGATCACTTAGTTACCAAAGTTGGAGAAGCAGATTTCGTTTTGCAATGTCGTTTCTGCATCGAATTCCACCAGAAGAAAGAAATCACAGCCCCCCATCGGTCAAACTGTCAAACTTGCATGTCAGGCGGTCATTCCTGTGCTCCATTCTCGAAAAGACAGACGGCACGCCAAGAAGAGAAGCTACGTCAACAGAACGGGGGTATAGATCCCTGCACTCCTGTAAGTGCAGATCTTCTGAACAATGCCGATAATGTGCTCTTTCGGTGCTGCAATTGTCACAGAGCTTGGCATCAAAATCATTTACCTCGAATTGGAAGCGAAGGCCCAGTGCAGGATCAAGAATTCGGGTCATTCCAGGATTACTTCATTGATTGGCATTGTAATGAGTGCACCTCAGCTCAGCAAAAAGTTCACCGAATTGTGGCATGGCGAACCAAAAACCCCCTCACGAGCTCCCCTGCGATCTTCATGCACTTCAATGATGATGAGAAAGAATACCTTGTCAAGTGGGAAACGATGTCATATTCTCACTGCACTTGGATGCCTGGGGCATGGATTTATGACGTGATTACTGGCCAGATGAGAAATTCCTTCGCGAAGCGGGCTGCCACAATGGACTTATTCAAAACCAGCGCACAAGAAGCCATTCCGGAGGAATTCTTGATGATTGATATTATCTTGCGAGTGAAGTTGAATCGTGCGGCAATCAGGGGCAATTCTAGGGAAGAAGATGAAGCCAATATCTCACAGATTGATACAGTCTTGGTCAAATTTCGAGGGCTTGGCTATGATGACGTGGTATGGGATGAACCCCCTTCAAAGGATTTAGAGGGCACCTATGCTGCCTTTGAGCTTGCCTATCACGACTATCTCGGGGGCAAATACTTTCAACAGGCTTCTAACAACAGTATGAAAGAACGCATCCGAACATTCAAAAACAACAAGCTGAAAGAGGTCGTAATTCAACCACCAGGATTGAAGAGAGGCAAACTCATGGGATATCAAATCGAGGGGCTGAACTGGCTCCTATCAAACTATCATAAAGGGCGGAGTGTTATCCTGGCGGACGAGATGGGACTCGGCAAAACTGTGCAAGTCGTCAGTCTTATCACCTATCTTGTGCAGGAAAGTCCACAGGTGTGTGCCGTCGCATCCCCAACACCCAAGAAAAAACAGGCAATCGATGAAAACTAACCTTCGCTGTAGTGCTGGCCGTTTCTCATTTCTGTGCCAAATGCGACATGCGGAAATTGGCGCAGGGAATTCAGGCAGTGGGCCCCAGACCTACGGGTTGTTGCTTACCATGGCGGCAAAGAGTCGCAAGATGTTGCATACAAATATGAGCTATTTCCACGAGGCCCCCACGACATGACGGCACACGTTGTCATCATGTCCTACGACTCTGCTCAAGACCCAAGAACCAAACAACTCTTCAGCTCCGTGCGTTGGGCGGGGCTGGTGGTCGATGAAGGCCAACGCCTTAAAAATGACCGCAATTTACTATACCAGGCATTACATGGCCTGAAGATTCCGTTCCGATTGCTACTTACAGGCACACCTCTGCAAAACAATAAGCGAGAACTGTTCAACCTGATTCAATTCATTGACGAATCAAAAGATGGGAATCAACTTGACGAAGAATTTGCTGTATTGGACAAGGAAACGCTCCCGAAGCTACATGAGACGATTCGTCCTTACTTTCTGCGAAGAACCAAGCTTGGCGTCCTCAAGTTTCTACCTCCGATGGCTCAAATAATCCTACCGGTCACCATGACTGTTATTCAGGAAAAGCTTTCCAAAAGCATCATGGCGAAGAACCCGCAACTCATCAAGGCCGTTTTTGCCAACAATAAGATGGCGAAAAAGAAAGACCGTGGCAGTCTTAATAATATCTTGATGCAACTGCGGAAGTGTCTATGCCATCCTTTTATGTACTCCGACGCCATCGAAGAAAAACATGATGATCCAGCAATCGTTCACCGAAATTTGGTAGAGGCATCTGCAAAACTGTTACTGCTTCAGATTATGCTTCCAAAGTTGAAAGAGAGGGGTCATCGAGTTCTCATATTCAGCCAATTTCTCCAGCAACTCGACATCATGGAAGATTTTCTTCACGGCATTGGTTTTGAATACAAAAGACTCGACGGCCAAATGTCAAGTTTGGAAAAGCAGCGTCGTATTGATGCATTTAATGCACCAGATTCTACTATATTCGCCTTCTTACTGTCAACTCGTGCGGGTGGTGTTGGAATCAACTTGGCAACAGCAGACACGGTAATTATCATGGATCCTGATTTTAACCCACATCAAGACATTCAGGCCTTATCACGAGCGCACCGTATTGGTCAGAAACGGAGGGTTCTTTGTTTTCAACTGATGACAAAAGACACTGTAGAGGAGAGGATTATGCAAATCGGCAAAAAGAAAATGGCTCTAGATCATGCCCTCATCGAAAGCATGGACGATGACGACGTGGCAGGTGATGATTTAGAATCTATTCTGAGGCATGGCGCCCAGGCACTTTTTAGTGATGATTATCAAAAGGGCGCTATCCGCTACGATGGCCCTTCTATTGACAAACTTCTAGACCGATCTGACATGGAGCAAACGAAGACGGATGAGGGCGGATCCGCAGAAGCGCAGTTCTCGTATGCCAAGGTTTGGAAGAATGAGAAAGGCTCGTTGGAGGATGGTTTGGTCGGTATACTAGAGACAGATGCACCCGAACCTATTTCTTCCAGTGTCTGGGATAGGATTCTCGCAGAAAGGGAGGCAGAGGCTCGTCGCCAAGCGGAAGCGAAACAAGAAATATTAGGGAGAGGCGGAAGACGTCGAACGGTGAGTTACCTGGGCTATAGCAAAATAAGCATTGCTGACGATGTTCATCTTTCGCGCCAGACAATGAGTTACAAGACAGATGCATTAGCAGGTTTCCTCCCAGATGCCGACCTTCCCTTTGATTCTGACGCTTCGGACAACTTTACTGGAGCTGATGCAGCATCCGCATCGTCATCGTCTGACGAGGGCAGAGCACTAGAAGGTAAAGCACGGAAGATCTCTCCAAATAAAGCAAAAACTCCATGCATGACGCCAAGAAAAGGAGTCAAACAAACGAAAAACGTTGACAAAGGAGCTCAGCAGCAGCCAACAACGAAAGTTACCCGGGGAAACGAAATAGTGACGCCGTGTCGACCGCAAAAACCAAAAGGCCCGAGACAGCAGCTTACAGCAAAGACGAACTCCAAGCCAAAGCCGAAAGCTCCGGAGGCGACATCGCGCAATACCGGAAACAACACAAGTTCGAAAGGCATTCAGATGCGAAAAAACGCATCAAAGCAAAATATAGAAAGCCGGGTTTCGAGCTTCCCGGAGCCTCAACGGGCTCGCAGTCTGTCCCTGTCATCGACACCGAACCTGACCTCATCGGGGACAGCTGGAACCTCGACACCAATCAGCATTCCCTCCCCATCGACCACAGCCGACAGCAAGAGAATGGAATCATCAGAGGAAACTTGTCCGGTTTTCCCATCATATCCCATTCCAGAGATCTCCTTGTAAGATCAGATATAAGTGCGACACGGTCGCAGCAACAGCTAGGCCAGAACTCAGTCTGGAACCAGATGTCACAGGGTTCTCTGGAGTCTGTTATACGCATGAGAATTGATCACACGATTCACTCCAGAGAACTGAACTCGGTCCAGAAAGCCCAGCACTTGGCTTTTCTTTATCAGCACCTACAGCAGGTGAGCTGTAATAAAGGGCAGCTCAACAATTAGCAGCATCAAAGGCGCTATTCCTTCGCATTATTTCAAGAACTCGTCCGTTTAGGCTTATACAGAAATTCTCTATGCAAGACTTTTCAGTTGCTTCTTTGGCAAGATGCTGGTGTTGGAAAACAAAGGACAGGAAGTAGATAACAAATCAATGATAGCATTGCTCGGTATTTTGAAACGAGTTGTGCACTTAATTAAGTGGCCTCAAGTTTACCGACCGCTCCTAGATACGCCTGGCGCTGGATTCCGTGCTGCAGGAGCACCCCGTAGGCCGTAAAACATTGTTTTCTTGAGCGAGTGTTGCCTCTTGCCTCTTGTCTCCTGCCTCTCGCCTTAAAAGAGCCCATGGGTGTGGGTGACCTGTGTAACCCCACACCTGGATCACCTCCCCCTCCCCCCCCCTCCACGCCTTGCATTTAAATTCAATACTGAAGTGCCAAACCCGCCCATCCGCATCCTGAAGCGTTGCCCTGTCTCGGTTCGTTTCTTTTTTCTTGACGCATTTGAGCACATTGAACTTAATCACTGAACCATAGCATGAGGCTCGACCTGCTGCAAATCGGAGCTGTGGGAAACACCATCCGCCGTTGACGTCGAGTTCGGCGGTAGCTTCGTCCACATACACCACACACCACTTGTCACAGCCTCCCAAATCCCATACCGCGCATTAGGGAGAATAATGGAAAAGGTTCAGAATGTATTGAAAGCATTGATACCTGTCAGGCCTTCGAGCAAGTCGGCAGCAAAGGCATATGACGCTTGCATCAGGCAACACATTGCATCGCTGAGCAGCATCCCATCCGAAATGCATGCCGTTATTGAGCAGAACCCAGAGAAGTTTCTCAAGGTAAGATCGTCAGATAGTATACTGGTTCGGCGTAAGAGTTGGTCTCCTGATGCAAATCCTAACATATCACCAGATCATTGACTCTTCATATCATTCCATTAGCTATCTCTTCGTTCTCCAAATCCTCTCCGAGTCCATGAATGATGGCCCGCAGTTCCCGCTGAAGTTACTTCTCGACAAAACTATAGAGTTTCTCGTCAATTTCGACCCCATACAGATTCGATATACCGGTAAATCTCTGCTTGCCCTTTTCGACAAAATTGGGAACGGGGAGCTCTTTCCGGCAAGTTACCAACGAGAACTCAAAAAGCCGTCATGCAACGTTTGTCTAACACTTCTTACGGATTTCAGGCATCGGTCGCCGTTGAGCTTTTGTCTACAGCAATCCTTCGCATTGACCCTACAGGATCATTATTTACTTCCACCCACTTCATGTTAGCCCGGCTGGCGTACAACTCCAACGTAATAGAACCAGCCCTACAAGTAATCGATCGAGACATTCTGTTTTACCCCAATTCTGCGAATACAAAAGAGAACAGCGTACTTTGTGACGAAGACCTGCCCCCGATTTCATATATCTCAGTACAAACTTGCCTCACGGAAAAGGTGAGCGCAGCTACTGTTTTAGAATACAACTACCTACGCGGCCTCATGTACATGTCAAGAAGAGATTGGAGCAAAGCCCAGGAAGCTTTCGAGCAAGTCGTATCTCATCCCTCAAAGGATAGAGCCGTCAGCAAGATCATGGTAGACTCGCACAAGCGATGGGTACTTATCGGGCTGCTCAGCCAAGGACAAGTCCCAACAGTGCCTGCTTACATGTCTGGAAATGCCGGAGGGGCTTTCAAGCTCACTGCCAAGGCCTACGATGACGTGGCTCAAGCGTTCGAATCAGCAGACGCTGAGAATCTCAAATCGGAAATCGAGGAGAATGCGCAGGTCTGGGAGGAAGACGGGACCACTTCTCTTCTGCAAGAGATCCTTTCCTCTTACCAAAAGTGGCAAATCATAAATTTACAGCAAATATACCAAAGTATTGGGATCGACCAGGTTCGAAAAATGACTCTGAACGCCGAAACGGGAAAGCCTTTGGAGAATAATGATGCCGTTGAGGCTCTGATTCGTCAGATGATTGAAGATGGCATGCTAAATGGTCAAATCGAGCAAGACGCTAGCCGTAGTTACCTGTTGTTTCTAAAGGACAGCGGCGCGTTATTAGAAGCAGAACTCGCAACACAGATTGCGAAAAGCTATAACAACATTGAATCACTGGGCAGGCAATACAAGCACGTGAGGGACCAGCTGAGCAGCAGCAAAGAGTATGTGAAGTATCTTGCCAGGGAACAGAAGCGTACTGAGAAAGACGGCGCCGACGCTGTAGTCGATTATGACTCTCAGATAGAGGACGAAGACCTGATGGTTGGTGTTGTGACTCATTCGTGACGAGTTGCTTTGTCTGGGAGTTTGAGGGCATAGATGGCCTTTATTTTCGTGCATAGAGAAAAATATGGAATGGATTTGTTGCACGCTCCAAGGGGGGATGTACAGCTGCGGCAACACGAGTCAACGGTGTGACGAAGCTTTATATTTTTCAAAGGATAAGTGGCAGGTGTATATGACGCGCTAGCGTGATCATATGGGTTCATCGTAGCCTATCGTTATGATGCCCTGCCACAGCAGGTTTGCCTTTATAATTAAGGCATGAATCGATGACAATCTTTCTCAACCACGACAGACGCTTGATGCGTCATCTGTCACAAATCTTTGAGTCTGTCCTGCCTAAGGCCTGCATGTCAAAACCCTAAGCGGTGAAAATAAGCCTTTGGACCCAGGCACTTGTAGCGTTTGTTTTGAATTGTGAATGATTCAACCACCTTGGAGCTGAAGCAACACGGTGTGTATATTAAGACCGGATTTCTGGTAAGGTATGAGATGGAGCCTCTAATCTAAGGTGTGAATTAATGACAAGTTTTCTTAAGTAAAGCAGTTGCTTCGTGCGCATCCTGGTATAAACTTCAAGTCCCATTTGCCTACATAGTGTTGGACTTTAGAGTGTGCAGCACGTCAAACCCTAAGAGACATCTTGCAGTGCTTTCGCGACAGATTGAACGACGACCTTGGAGCCGAAGCGCATATCTAGAACGGCTTTAAGAAGAGCTGTCCCCTGTCGGGTACAAGGTGGTGCTTCGCTTTCCGTGCTGCAGACGAGGTGAAGGCTGCTAAACTTCAGGAAGCTTCGCGTGGTGTTTTGTACGAAGTCAAAATGCATCTTCAAACTTACATGCTTTTGCGTCCCACTGACATAAAGGTACATTCGGGGCAACTTTTGTGTTCCAGGGGATTCTGCAGTCGGTTGGAGACTAAAGTTACTCACGGATCTTGAAATTGATCCCTATTTAAGTTTTTTATTTGCGTTTAGGCATTGGCTTGTGTTCTGGGAGATTCTATAGTGGGCTGGCATAAAGTTATTATTAGATCTCGAAAACTTGGTCCTAATTGAGTTTTTATTTGCGGTTCTGGAAAAAGTATCACATCTGGGGCATTAACTTTTGTGTTCCTTCCTGGTGATTCCATGGTAGGCATGCCCAAAACCTTCTTCCCGGAGGGCTATATAAATTCCCGTCTCCCCCGTCTCCCCCTTCTTGGTTTCCCTTCTCTTCATCTCTTCATCCATCACCCACAAGACATACAGCATTTGCTACTCTGGCTCTGGCCATCATTCACAGACGACCATCAAGCCGGCAGCGGGGATCTCTTCATACACCAGCAAAACCCTAAGCACTACTCGCAGAACAAGCAAGCAGAGCCAACTCACAATACTGTACCAAATTCTCCTGTCACAAACTTCATTTTCTCAATATCCCCCCTTTCCGACTCTCTTCGAACCCGCACCTCATCTTTCTATCCTCCTCTTCTCTGAAACTCTAAAAGTCAGCGGGGGGGGGGGGAATTCAACTCTTCCTCTCCCCGGAGTTCGAGATGCGTCTCTTCAGGACCTCTCATCGATCGGTGGCCGTAGCTGTGCTCTTCGGAGCCCTCGTCAGCGGCCTTCCTGCAATCCGTGTTGATCCCGTCGTCGTCGAAGACGGACAAGATGTCGTCCAGAATAGCAAGCCGTTACAGATCACTTCTTTGGACGAGGACGCAGCGCCTTTTCGCAAGGTGCTCGTCCATGAAGAGAGTCTGCCTAGCACAGAACTACCGGGCTCCTCGTCGCTCGATCGACGAAAGGACAAGGGCCCCGAGAACGACCACGACACGTATGTGTCTCTCATCAACGCCACGCCTTACCGCTGGCACAAGACGTACAACAACTCTTATCAGCTCTACCAGTGGGAGGACAAGTGGCCCGTATACGTGGAGTCAGGGCAGTCTGTCACCGTACGCGCCAACAACGAAGGGTACGGGTTGCGCAACCGCGGCGATTCAGCCGGTGAGGTGACGTACGCGCTGGGGGGGACCCAGCAACCTGCCTCTTTCCAGGTTCAATACCGCTCCAGAAGACCTCATAATGTCTGGGTCCAGTTCCGCGAGCAACTCAAGACACTTCACAATGCCGAAGGCACGGAACATGACCTAGGCTTTAGCCGTCTGCCCGGCGGAGTGGGCTTCGTGCTCGCCGGCAAAGAAGGAGACTTCCTATCCAACGACGGCCCGATCCAGTGGATGCAGTCGCAGCTCCATGAGATTGGCGACCTTGCTCTCCGCGAAATCACGCTTCCTCGCTCCCACCACGCAGGGTTGTGGAAGTGCGGCGAGGCAATCGGGGTCGCGCAGCCTCGCAACACACAAACTCACATCATCCCCCTCTTCGACCAGCTGGGCAACGGTGGCATCCGCGTACTCGACATGCGTCCCCTCTTCCGGCACAACAAGTACCGCGAGAGCCACGGGTCGTTCTTGGGCAAGACGTACAATGGCATGATGGGCGCCACGCTCCGAGAAATGGTCGACATGTTCAACGACTTCACCAGCAAGTACCCGGGCGAGATGTTCATCTGGGACATCCACGAGGGGGACGCCCGCAACGCAGACCAGGGCTTCCGCCGGGTCAACGACGACGACCTCAAGGAGCTCTACAGGGAGCTCGAGCGCATCAAGTGGCGGCGCGCCGTGTCTGACGACGTGGACGATCTCACCACGCGGCCCCTCAACTACTTCATCAACCCCGGCCTCGTGGACAAGGGCGAGTCAACAGTCCTGGTCCGCATCCCCAGCAATTGGGCGCGGAGAGCACACTTCCCAGGCGGCGAGGCGGGGTTCGTGTCGGGAATCAACTTCCCGCTCAGGATGCACTGGTCCGAGACGAACGACGTGTCGAGCATGGTGGAGGACCAGGTGGCGAGCTTGCGGGACGCGCGCGGCTCGAGGGGCCAGGAGATGTACAATATGGACTGGATTCTGACGCAAATTGGCATCCAGGTTGCCTTTCCTATCGACTCCATCATAGAGCTGAGCAGGGCAGCTTGGGCCGCGCTCTACGGCGCATTCTGGGAGGCCTTGACGGATCAAACGTACCCGAGTATGGTGACGATGGACGACGTCCATGGAAATTCGCACAAGGCGATGGTCATGACGATCAACAAGTGTTTGGCGGCGAGAAAGTGTGGGGATTTGGGAGGGAAGGTGGAAATTGCTTGAACCGGGGGGGAAGGAGGGGGTTGTTTTTCAGGGGAAAAAACTCGGATGGGACGGTGGATGATGAGCGTTTGCATTTGCATTACGAACTACGACAGCGATTTGATTTTGGTCTTGTGGAAAGCGACGAATACAAGCGAGTGTTGGATACACAAATTGTCATGTTCTTCTATTGTCTCGTGATGAAATGTGTGTGTTGGTCGCTAATTCACATGGCGTGTTATCCACTTCCGACTTATAAACGCTTGTGATGTCTATGTGTGTAATCTGTTTATGAATACTGTTTCTGGGCTCGCAATATTTACGTTTTTTTGATTAAAAACAAGCTGGTTATCCATCGCTTTCCTGCGATACAAAACAAACTCCATCACGCCCAGTACGATGCAGATTACCCTGTAAGACCACCATTTCAAATCCAAAATTTTGTCTCCAACGCCGAAAGAAGAATTGAAAATAAAACGTGTAATTGAAAGAAATGTGCCCTCCTCTAACACGCGACCCCCCCCCCCTCCTCCGTCTCAGAAGGCTAGACAAGTTCGAAAAGCGATTCGAGCTGGTCGTCGGGAATGCCTTGGCCTCGCTAGGGGCAGTGACGGTCCGAATTGGCTTGCAGCAGCACAGTACAGATCTCTGAGGACGGCGACATCGTGCGTGTTTCCGAGGAGGACAAGGATGAGGAAGGGAATGGAGATGAGGTACAAGAGGCCGGCTGCGATGGCGGTGTTGCGGCGAGCCTTGGGAGCGGCCATGGTACGACCGGGAACTAAGGGAGCAATGCTCTATAAAAAAAAGAGGTGGTGTTTCGGACGGGGCAGCCTCAGCTTTCCGGCTTTTGCCTTGTGGTTGTGCGCAGTACATGGAATACGTCACCTCACCTCACGTCCGTACGAAGGAGTGCAGTGGGCAGCAGCATATTTTCTCGATAAAAATTGATGTGCGGGATTGTGACACAAGAAGTGGCTGTGCTGTGGTGAGTGAATTCTAGTCTCTAGGTACGAAGAATATGTCTTGCTCTTGCTGTTAATCAGCCACAACCTAGCGCAGGCAAACGCCACATGACTACATACAAGCCACGTGACCAAGCAACTCGAAGGATAAAATGCAAATACACAAAACCCGCTGAAGTAGACTCGAACAACGCGTCGTGCCAACGGTTACCGCTTTGCTCATGACATTGACTTCATAGGCCTTCAGAGCAATCATCAATCCTTTCACCGGTCGCCGTCCACGGTGGGTAGTCATCCTTATGGTCCAAATGGATTGGGTACTGTGTGCCAATAACAGCACAGCATTTGTAGACGAAAGTTTTATCTGGAGCAATTCCAAATCCTTGTACATGATTGAGTGTATATAAATTCTTTCCCTTTAACGTATTTAAGCAATAAACTTCCACGGCGTTGTGTACCAATCGTGCAGTTTAAGCGTCTAGTGGCTTCTTGGACAGGCAGCGACCGCTAATCTTCGTCCAGTGCGGATACATTTGCAAGGCGGTGGCCATATTCGCAAGAGATAAAACGGCGAGAACTGAGAACTCTTGCTATTTTATTAGCTTAGTTTTAATGACTGCACAATGGCTACTTACTCATTTTGACAGAAAGTACGTCGGCCAGATTCGTAGAGCGGCAGTTAAATAGGGCTTTGAACAAGTGATATCAAATAGAGAGAGCGGTTTGTTTTTTCTGAAGCGATATTCAGGTGAATTGGCTTAGACTAGGTATCAGGGAGCTAGACAGCGGCTTTATACTTTTGGTTGAAGAGACAGAATCATGCGGCGGAATAACACTACTCAGCACACTTACGAACTCATGAGTGCACTGGCAGCATTAGAGTTTGTCAGATAGGGTGAGCAGAGGAGCATAAAACAGGTCCGATCGGCTTGAAGTTTTCTGTCAAGAATGTGAGTTAGCGGCTTGGTTAGGTTGATGAGATGCAGAGCCGCAACCCAACAAGAACTAAAACAGATAGCAGGATTGTCTGGAAGCAATAGATTAATATAGCTTGCTCAAATAAGTTTTATGTTCTTGTAGTGCCCGAGCTTGTGAATTTCATATTACATGTACAGATTGTTGACTCGTTTTAGAATCGTGTTCATATAAGCCCCCCCTCCCCGTCCCTCAGCTAACTTGCACAAGTAATGCCACGCAACAGCTGCCAATCTGCCTTCCAGTTTCGTCACTGCCTTGGCCAAACATTTCGGTGGGCTGAGCACTGCGCTGAACTGGAAATAACGGTGACGCGTCCAGAACTATCACGGCTCCGGTTAGGGTCGCCGGCATGTTGCCGAGCTAGTTCTACCAGGGGACCTCGTTGCGACCATGCCTATACATACAGTAACGGGCCTGGGAAAATGCAGCAACAATTGAACTCAAGTAAAAAAGGAAGGCCGTCCGTTTATGTTAGTTTCTCTGCAGAGGTACCCTTAAAGTTTTACGCATTGGTTGAAGCGTAGAACGCGTGGCCTCCTGACGATGACACAATATAGCTGCAACGTTGCTGGGCGGTCTGGATTTAAGTTGACTAAGAGTGTGGTTGCAATACTCCATAGTTGCATGTGAAATCGCATGTACTCCGTAGTGCAAAGCACCAACGGATCTTTGCGCTCGTAACAAGATATCTAATCAGCGGCATTTAATCTATAATTCTAATAGTTAGTCTAAATCTGCGCATGACATATGATATCTGAGTCGTTTGCGCAAAAGGAGGGTATGATTTCAGCGCAAGAGATTCCTATATGAGTAGATAGAAATTTTATTATATTTTATTGAACCTTCTAGTGCCCTACTTGAGACATTCATCGCCTTTGACGAGGTGGTGCGCCGAGTTAAGCAGGTACCTCTGCAATAGAAGGTAGTATATAGAGGCACTCCCTTTCGTTTTAGGTTCAGTTGCTGCTACAAGTTTAGCGGTGAGACGGCCACAAGGGTACTTGGCCGCGAAATATGCATCGCGTGTTGTGTGGTTCAGGTAACATCATCCAGAATGCTACGCTCACGTTGTTGGGTCACGTGAAGGAGGCCCCCGCTGCCCCCCCCCGCCCCCCGCTGCCCCCACTATGTCTACCCAGGGGTCCTCTTTTTT